>VUQG01029259.1:2266-46124 GCA_015106755.1 Etia nguti | reverse complement strand
ATATAAGTCACTTAGACAACTTAAAAATGTTATTGTTTGGCCAATCGGTTTGGCTGAGATTAAAGTTATAGTTTTCACACAGCTGAATAAACGTCAAACAGAAAACTGATTAAACAGAAGTGTGAGATGGTCGATAATTTACTCCAGTGTTGTGTTATATTTTAGATAGCAAGGAGCAGACGGCTGAGTTTATTAAACTCCACCGAGACAGCGGTGACGCAAATCTGAAGGCTAGACCGTCCCATTTCACAGCTTTGCACTTCCGGCCTTCTCAGTCTTCGAAGGACCCGGCCCACGTAGACCGCAAAGGCCGGGTCCTCAGGAGGATGCGGCCTATGAATTGGGACATAGCTAAAGAACATGTTGTTAGCTAAGACTCCTCTACCAAAAAGACTTCTTCATACTCTTGGATACCATTAGTAAAAAAAAATTAGGATCCACAGTAAAGCCTTGATCACAGCCTCAATTGTGATTGGAGAACAGTGATAATAATGAAGATAACCAAGATGGTGGAGACATTCCTGTTTGTTGTGTTAGCCTAAATGGCAAATTTTACACTGCTAATTACAATGTTCTGATGTTGTTTTTGCTGGATAATTGTTTATTTATTTTTCAGATTTGAGTCCTGCTCACTACGCTGTACCTTACCCCAGGTATTTACTTTTTTTTTTTCCTGAAAATAGTCCTGAAATGGGAATACTTGCAATAAGTATATTTTTAGCTGAGTCTCTGTGCCGTACCTGACCATACTGGACCCTCAGTAAACATTACAGCATGATGTCAAATAATGTATACTTTATTGATCCCCGTGGGGAAATTCCTCTCTGCGTTTAACCCATTCACTCAGTGAAACAGTGGGCTGCCATTGGGCACCTGGGGAGCAGCGTGTTGGGACGGTACCTTGCTCAGGGGTACCTCAGGGTAGCCGTTCAGGGGAATCGAACCCCGACCTTCCGATCACAGAGCCAACACGTTACCTACTGAGCTATCCCTGCCCCCAAATCTAATTAATCCTCTTCAACCTGGAGATCCCTGTCAAAGGGTGAGGATGTATCTTCAAATTGCACTTACTTTAAGAAGTTTTCACTCTTTCCTTTGTAATTCATAACTTCAGTTTTTTGGGGCTAGCCTTTCTGCTTTACCAACTGGAAGCCTTGTATTTACCTTCAACACTAGTTGATGCTGACTTGTTTGTTATAAATTTCTCAACTAAAAATGTTGTCTCGATGGATTTTAAAAGAGAGATTTTACTGAATTAAGAGGAGCTCTGAAGTCCTGTTGATCCCGCTTTAGGGCAATTTACTGTAGTAATCTTTCTCGGATTGCTGGGTATTGACTAAATTTAAACACTAGTCCTTATCATCGCTCACCAGTTAGCTACAGTGCTAACAAAGTAATATTTCTGTGACCCCAAAATAGTTTTTCAGAGATGAGAAACAAGAAACTAGTCCATTTCCATATACCACCAATCAGGAAAAATATTTTAAACAAATATACTAAATAAAAGGCTTCCAAAAAAGTGAATAAAACTCAACTTTGCTATTCAATTTCTTTCTCACATAGTTCACCTTGCATGTGTTCTAGTGCAGAGTGAATCTGAAGAAACATCTGTACATGGCTGTGCTGACATCTGATTGTGTATTCATATTCAAGCTGATCTGGTTGTGCAGCACACCTCCGTGTGGTCCAGACTGGAGCTGGAAAACTGCGACACCATGCAGTTTTTTTGCTGTTTACTACTGATCAGAAAACATTAAAACTGGGCCACATGAAAGAAAAACATCAGAACTGGGACACTTTGAGCTGTAGCGTGTATGTTTCCTAAAAAAGCCCGTAAATTCTGGGAACACACCACATAACATGGCCTGACTCTAAGGTAAGGCGATAACATACATATCACTGCATTGTTGATAACAACAGCTGACGTCTACACATCCTCACAATGACAAATGGGTAAAATGTAAAAAGTAATGCCAGTTATGCTGCTCCAATAGAAAGCTTCTAACAGCAGTTGATGGTTTGATGCTAATGGTAAAAAGAACGGCTGTCTCTGTGTGTGAAAGCTCACACAGAATATTCAGGCTGCGCTGAGTCCTTATGAAGGCAGCGTCAAAGTCGCTCCAACAGGCTTTCATTGTTTCCACTGGAGTTTTCCTTTCACTGAAAGATTGCTGTAAACAATGCCACGAAGATGCAATAAATCTGTTACTCCTTCCCTCTTTTCTTCTGTTCGGTAGAGGATTTCCAAATCAGTTCTTTAATGATCTGAGCTCATTACGAGCTATTAACATGTAATTTATATTGTAAAAGCTTCTCCTGCTTAGTGATCAGTCAAAGAAACACCATGTTATTAGCTCCGTTTTACGCCTCTGATTAAAACCAGGGCCATCATTTTCTGCAGTAAATGTACGATGCCAGCATTTTAAGTGGATTAAAACACTTACAGAGTGTTTGGTGCCACTCAAGTAGAGGTTTTCACACGCAGAGCCATGCACTCTTAAATGAATAACTTCGCACATCATAAAGGCTCTTTATAAAGAGTTTGTCACCACCTTGCAGCTGTGCCAAAAAGAATGAATGAAATACAGTTTTATCAAGAGTGGACGATCCAAATTGTTGTACAATCTCCGTACTGTTAGCCAGTAATTGAAATGATACCATTTGTCCCTCACTCGTAGCTTTTTTTGTTTTGTATTTTAGTAGTTGAGAAGCAGATATGGAAGCAGATTGTCAGGCACTTGAAAAATGTTTAATTTAAACTTTCCAAACTTTATCTTTGTTGCTTATGTAGCTGTGAATGGCTTGGGCTGATTTAATGAGCCATAACTGTGGGGAGAATTGCTTCTACACTCTGAAAAAGTACATTTTGTTTTCATTCAGTTTTAACATGTAACCAAACTTGACAGGATACTGATTTTTTTTTACTTATTTATTTTTTAAATTGTCCCTGCCTCGGTTGTGTAACCAGTCATTATCCCTGCTACTTTTCACTGTCTGGTTCCTCCAGTCAGTTCCTCCTGTGCCGTTTTGATGCATGCTTCACAGTAACGCAGATCAATAAAAAATCTGGAGTTTGGTGCACCAGCTCTCCCCAGTGCCCCGAAGCTCGCTGATGATGTACAGACGATAATGAAAGGTCAGCCGCTAATCGAGCCGGTCCGCAGAGATGGCAAGTTCGTGCCACGTCGGACCCCAGAGGGCCCTCTGAGACAAAATGTAAAAGTATAACGTTATAGTTTTGATGGGACTAGTGTTGAACTCGTGTAATAGAAGCTAAGCCCTGTAGCTGAAAGAATTCAACTAACACAGCTAAGAAAAAAAGAGTTGGAAACGGTTGGAAAACTGATACTTTTCAGGATATTCAGACCAGAAGAAATTGTTCATTTAACTGAGTAAAACTTCGCTACGTAAAACAGATGGAGCCCTAGATTTATAATTGTGTTTACAGCTCCTAAAGCTGTAGCTTGGCATCTTTGAATGAGTTGGCTACGTTTTAATTTGAGGCGTCCATATATCTCTGCAGAGGAGGATAGCAGAAGGAAGTGAATATTATCTGATAAGAGGATGAAAACATTCACATGCTGTTTCTGTGACCTTTTAAAGAACAAATAACACATTCATATTCTAACAAAGTAAACTTAAATTCATAAGATTTGCTTACCTTAATACACTTCAGAGTTTACTACTGCAGCTGCTTGATTGTGTATGACCTGTAATTCAGTAATTCAGTGGCTAGTGGACCATAATTTTAGTTTATCTTAATGCATTTCTGTTTTGCAGATACTCTTTTGTCAAACGATGTAGTCCTAGACCACATTACACACAAAGACTGTATATAAAAATGGATGTGGCCGCCATGGCAACACCCACTAGTATATGAAGTCATGTTTTAAAGCTCTGTCTTAATGATTTTGACAAATGCCATGTTGGTATTTTGAAATCTGACCTTACAAGAGAGTGGTGGATCTGATTAAGCCAAAACCTAAAGGCTATCTCAAGCTTGCAATGGGCCTACAACATTATCCCCACCCTAGTGAGATTAGCCATTCAAGAGGGGTTCAGAGTAGAGTCGCTACTCCTCACCATCGAAAGGAGGCTCTTGAGGTGGTTTGGGTCTGAGTAGGATGCCTCCTGGACCCTCCGGTGTGATGTGAGGCATGTTCTACCGGGAGGAGGCAGGTAGAACCCAGGCAGGCCCAGGATATGCTGGAGCACATATATCTCTCAGCTGATGTCTCAGTGTGGTGTTGTTCCTATATCAGTGCAATAATGTTGGGCCAGGATCAACATCGCAACTGGCCGATGACATATGAGCATTCAGTTGCGAGCTATTGAAAACTATCCCAGTAAACCACCATAATACAGATGTTTTTACAGGTCTATTGCTTGGAGTTTCTCAGTTGCCAACGTGATGTCAGAGCACAAACTAATTTGACTTTTTACACTGCTTATCCATAGTTAACAAGTTCAAGAAGTCATCGAAAGTAAATCCCACTTAAATTATTTCTATTCATGAAGATAAACATGTTAAAATATTGTAGAAGAAATGACGTCAAGTTAAATTGTGAAAAACAGAATACACAATGGACGTGTCATGTCATTTGTGACGAGAACATGCACATTGCGATTTATTTACCAAGTCTGTTTCTACTGCACTTTCTCACATTTCCTTAAAATAATATATCTTTTTAACCTCAGCCACAGTAATTATTGCATTCTTTTTTTTTATTCCATGATTGGATTTTTTTCAACACTCAAATTAAAAACAGGCGTGTGACACAAGTGCGAAATTGTAATTATGCTTCATGCTTGAAATGAGTGCATTTTCACTCAAACTGTCAGTGATGGTGAAATCACGCTTAGCACCGGCCTACTCTCGTTTAACCCCGCTCTGGTCAGAGTCGAGCACCACTCATCTCATCTCGGTGGAACTGCCCCATTAAAACACAGCTTGTGGCAAGTGTCAGCGAGAGGTGCACTGTGAAAGATGAGAGCAATAACAGAAGAGAAGCACATCACATTGCATCAGTAGTCAACCCTCCAGGGTGTGGACTAAATTGATACGTCGCCCAAAGCTCTGGGGGGTGGGAAATGTTCAGTGTGACGTCATTTAAAAGACTTTCTCCCCAGAGTTGTAAAACCGGGTAGAGGTGCTTATGAATGGGACACCTGCCCTGCAGGATGTTACATGTGTATATAAAAATCACTACTGGGTGCCTGTAGGCATACAGTGAGATTTGCGCTGAGGCCATGGAGGATTACAGTCACATTAGAGATGTCCTCTGGGCTTCACTTGTAACCTATGTGAACACCAGCCCTGTAGGCAGCTACTGTGAGTGCTCAAGCTAGCTTATACTGCAGTATTGCAGTAAAGCCTAAGCCATAACTTTATTTTAAAAGATAAAGGATGGTCCAAAAACATGCCATTTACAAATCTTATCAGTGCATGTTCACTATTTTTATTTTTTTTATTTTTTTTTGTCAGAAAGTGAAACAAATGATTATAAATGATTAATTTGTGAGTTATGACTTTGTGCCCCGCTTCTTCCCACTGACACTAAATCACAGAGGAAGAAAAGCAAAGCTAGGTGCTGATTAATTCAAACATTAATTCTCCTTTACAACAAGCCTTGCAGTCAGCTTTAAATAGGCCCATTGTTCAACTGAAATCACTAGACACAATTGTCTTTCCATAGCAGCGTGCTTGTCAATGAGTCACCAATTAATTGGGTGCATTCTGGAGGACTGGCCAGTGGCAGTTAGTTTTACACCACTCACTTGTATTACAGGTCTGCTTAAGCACAAATATGTGGACTACATGCAGGTTACATGGACTTTTCCTGGGATACTAAGAATAGATCTGATAAGTCATCAATTTTCTTGAGAAAAATCTCTTTAAACTGCAACAAACATCGGGGGCACGTATTTGCCCAGGAAGGATCCACGCTGGTCGGCGTTGGTTGTCAGCCAGCAGTCAAAATGATGAGGCAGAAGTCAGCCTCTTCAGGATGAAGAGGTCACAGCCATGCTTAGAGGTTCAGGAAAGCTAATTAGACTGAATGATTGACAGGGGACCTGAGGGGGTAAATGCAATTATCAATAGATTGGACGACAGAGATATCTGCTTATAAATGCTAACATTTTATAAACCCTCACCCACCTGAAGTTAAACTCAAATATATGTGCTTCTTTGTCCCCAGAGTTAAGAAAGCAAGAAGCTTGCAGCACAAACAGCTCTTGGCTCATTACCACACTGCACACCCTCCAATGATAGTTAGTCCATCAGAGTAAGTTGCAGGGATGAATATGCTTCCTTTCTGTCAGGGAATTTATGGACAATATGACAGCTGCAATAACTATGTGAAAATTGCCCGCTTGCTAAATGAAATGATAAGCCAAAAAGCTGCAGTGCATCGGGGGTAACAAGGATCACCTGCTCCTAAATATATACAACCCTGCCTCAGCAGGTGCTGCAAGATGAGTCGGACTGTCACTTCAAGCATGTCTGCAGAAACAGTCTGAATAATCATTATAGCCTGTTCAGCTTTTTCCCAGAAAGGGAGCAATAACCAGAAGAGATACTGCTCCCACATGTTTCATGTCTGATTGTTTGATCCGGGATAAAAGACGCACAGGAAACCCAGACGGCTGTCTCCGCTTGGCTTGCTTCCAAAAAACTGCCGTTGTTTGGAATCTACTGGGAGTCCCTTAATGTCTGAGCAGTGTATAGGAAGGATGTCTGGAGGAATTTAAATCTGCAGAACAGTAGAGCTGACACTCTAGTGTCTGCAGGCACAACAGTGATAGAAGCAACAGGGCATGAACAAAACCCTAAAAAATTTCCCAAAAAAATAAAAACACATAACACAAGAATCAGTTTGAGAGCTAAAACACTTGTATAAACACAAATAGGATTAAAGAGCTTGTGATTTAAATTAGTCTGAGGTATACTGCTTAACAAAATCAACTGAATAAATCTGTAGATAGATAGATAGATAGATATTCTGCCAGGGATTTTTTTTCTTCCCACTGTAGCCAAGTGCTTGCTCATATAGGGTCATGTGATTATTAGGGTTTTGTCTTTATTGCTGTAGGGTCTACTTTAAGGCAAGTGTTGCTGTACTTTGGTGCTATATACATATAAACTGAATTTAATTGAATTGATTTGAGGAAAAATCTGTATGTGTGTTTTTATTTTCCAAAGGCGGAGCATGTTTGATGTCTCCACCCTACTTTTCACACACCTGAGCCACATGCCAAATCACACACCTATGTGATACAGAAAGCTTGGCACAGGCTGCTGCACTAAAACCATTTTTGTGATTCCTTTGGTTGCTAGTATTGGATGCAAACCACAGGTGCCTCTGGCTATCTACTATAGTGACCAAAACAATTGCAAGGTTTTTGGTGTTGCACACTTTTTGTGACCCATTTTTACCAAGAATACTGTTTTTTCCCCAGTAGTTGGTAGTTATTAACCACTCTCTCAGCTTTTTGTGACCAGAATCTGATGTAGGTTCTATCCATATTCACCCCAACTTGACAACAGAAATGCCTCAATAGCTGATTTGCTATTGCTAAGCTTCACCTTTTCTAATCCAGGCCACAGAAGTGAAGCTTTCAGCTGTGTTTCTGGTGGTAAAGTATGTTTAAAGCAATTATCTAACTAATAATGCAGCTTGTCATGCACTCAGATGTTCAAACAATCTGCCCAACCTGCCTTGTATGCTATTTTACCAAGCGTCAGTGTGCAACTGACCCAAGCAGTCGGGGAAGGCACCTTACTAATCATGGGGGCTGGCTTCAAAGTCCATCCTCATCCAAATATGGGTGGCTCCTGGCTCTAAAAAAGAAGTTGGTAAATGCCTTAGATTACAGATTCAATAACAAATAGCTGATGCCGAAGTGGTGAAGGGCATTTTTGTTGTATACACACAGCACATTTATGATCACACACTGGTGACACATCAAGAACACTTTTTTTTATCTTGCACAGGCAGGCTTCATCTGGAGCAGCTGGGGATGGAACCTAAAACCTTCCCTTTAGTAGGCAGTCTGTTCTACCTGACAGCTACATTTTAAAGAAAATGGCAAATAAACATGCAAAAAGGAAGCAACTCTTTTTGTGTTGGGATTGGACACAAATTGAAAGTGAATTAGGGGGTGTATAATTATCCAAAAGAGATGCAATTCTGTGTCTACCTAGTGCATTATACACAACAGTTGAATGCTGCTATTGTTGTCAATTCTGTGTATGCTCTACTGCTGAGGTCTTCATTCTGAGTAAAGCAACTCCAAGTGTCGCTGCCACTTAGAGGGAATTGGGAACAAGTTCAAAGCCACTGGGGAAGCTTTGGTCTTGACCCCAGAAAATCTACGCAGGACAAACACTCTTGAAAACCAGCGGGGTGCTAGGAGAGGCGGTATATTCAGGAAGGGTGCAGCTAAAATAGATTTTCAAGTATAAATGTGTTGAACTTGGAAACGGTACTTTGTTATAGAGCTCTGGGTTTCACAGGAATCTATATTAAAAGTAACATTAAAGGAAGAAAGTTGGTTAAAGTACTGTAGAACACAAAATATTTCCTATTAAATTTTTGGTACTATAAATTTGCAATCCTCATTCATGTCCAGTTTTAACAAGATTAGAAAGGAGTATTTCAAATGGACAGCTCAGGTTTATCAATTTGGAGACAACTTTTGGACATGTGCAAAGGAGGGATCATGGATGTATTTGACAAAGAGTGCTGAATGGCTGCCAACTGAAGGAAAAAAGGAAAACCACAGAGGAGGTTTATGGATGTAGTCAAGGAGGACATGCAGAAGAACAGGGTGAGATCGAGGCAGATGATCCACTGTGGCAAACCCTAAAGGAACTAGCCAGAAGAGGAAGGTGCATTTCCAATTTCCTATTGGCTGTTGCTGGGTTGGAGATTGACGGTCAGAGAAGAGAGCTTCAAAATCAGCTCCAAGAGGCACATACATGCCCTTCACATCATGCATCATCCCACCACCCAGTGAGACAGAATAAGCATCTTAGCAGCAGTCAGTCAATTCCTACACAAATGCATGTTTGTAACTGAGGCTGTCCAGAAAACAGGAATAACAACAAATTGTGTAATCGTAGCAGAATGGTAGAGCAAGGGGCAGGTGTTTAAAGGGCTCACAGCTCGCGGCATGACAAATAAAGCTTAATGAGCACATGCGAGGCATGAAATCCCAACACAAACACAAGAAGAGGGAGCTGCCTTTGAGCCAGACAAAAGTGCAGCTAAGATAAGATTCATAAAAATCTTTCCCCTGCAGGAAACGTCGGTGAATACATTTTGAAGCAAATCAATCAAACCTGAAGAGATGGATTTAAAATCAAAGAGGTACACAAGGTGTTCAAGGCTTTTAATTTTTACCCCCTGAACTTGCCTGAGACGGTCTTAAAATTTAATTCATCTCAGAAGTCGCAATTTTGAGAAACACTTATTGATTTGGTTCTTCTAAATACTTTTCTGGTGCTGGCCTTTGTATTGATCTCATTCATAGTTTTGGGAGTTCTGGCAGAATATCATGAGCCAAATCAAGTTTTTCACAGCAAGCATGTCAGAACTGAATGCCTGTCAAACCTCCTCCCCATAACTTTTTATATAAATTGCACTTACGACAACGTTCACACTTCAGCAAACTTTGGCTGAAATGATCTTGTATTCACCTGAAGTGGAACAAATTTTCTTTAAAGGCTTTCACATTAACAGAAGCTTCGAGCTCAGATTTATTATCCAGACTTTGTTGACATTTTATCATCTTTTGTCATTTGAATTTTAGGTAAATATGCCAGTCCTTTTCATTTTTGTTTGAATTTAGCATAACATGATCACTTCAACGTTTTTTCAATTTTTCCAGTAATACCAATACTTGATTCATACTAACATTAACTTTATTATTATTAGTAGTAGTAGCAGTGTTCTTGTTGTTGTTTGCACTTAAATTTTAACTGGCAGTTCAACTGCTTTCAACATTTGTCTGTCTAAGTATTTCAGCTGTCTCTCTATTTCCTGTTTTCATACTATATTACATGTGCTTTCTGCGTTCCCTTGTCTGGGCCATTTGGTGACTTCCTGTTTTACTCTGAAAGTTAGTTTTCTTATGAGTCTTATGAGATTTTACTTCCTGCTTTTGTTTCTTTCCTTCCCTTGTAGTGGTGCGCAATACTGCAAATGTTGGTATTGATCAGTACCAAGTAAATATAGAGCCAGTACTGCTGATGCTTTTAACCTATAAAGGCAGCTTATGTAGTGGAGAGCTGTGTGTCATGATGAGGGATGGCAAGAGATTAATTTAGGGTGGCACGTGCCACCCCACCCCACCAGTAGATCTGCCCCTGTTTACGATTGCATTTTTAAAAAAAGTATTGTGAACAAGTTATGTTTGTTGTTTAACCCAAATAGATACATTTTTAAAATGTATGTGCATTACACATTAGTCAAATAACTCAAGCTTTTGATTCTTATAACTTATAATTGATGAAAAGTACAAATTCAGAGTCTCACATTATTACCTAAGCTCGATCAAAAAAGGATTTGCACACACAGAAATCTGTAACTTCTGAAAAGTATTTTTATTTATACAGTCAGTGCTTGGTTGAGGCTCCCTTATCATGAGTTACTGCATCAGTCCTGGAAGCATCTTGCAGCAGTGCTGGGGTGTTATTGATTTGATAGTGGCCTTCATCTCATCTGTATTTTGGGGTTGGGAGGTTCTTACCTTCCTCTTGAGAATACCTAATTCCCTGCAGGGTCCAGATTAGGTGAGGTGGCTGGCCAATCAAGCCTAGTAAAGTTATTAGTGGTCAAACCATTTGGCAGTAGTGTTGGCAAGCTTTCAGCAGATGGGAGCATAAAGTGCTCTAAAATCGCCTGGTAGACACTGTGTTGACTTTGTACTTGATAAAACACTGATGCACCAGCAACACCAGCAGATGACATGGCATTCCAAATCATCGCAGACTGCAGAAACTTCACCCTGGACTTCAAACACCTTAGACTCTGTGCCTCTCCACACTGCAGGATCTTGAGTTCCTAATAAAATGCAAAATTTACTTTCATCTAAAAAAGAACTTTGGACTTGCGATGTTCTCTCTGGCTCAGCAGAGGCTCAATATTAGGAATGTAACAGCTGTAGCATCTTTTGTGTAGACGTCTATGCGTGGTGGCTCCTGATGCACTGACGCCAGCCTTAGTCCACTCCGTGAAGTTTCCCAGACTCTTGAAATGACTTTCCCTGATAATAATCCACATTTCTTGCTACACCCTTTACTCTCCAGCTACAACACATCATCATCATTTTGTGTTTCTCATGAACGGCTGCAAATCTTCCCAAAGAGACACCAATGGAGCTTTTTCTTATCTTCACACTATGTTAATTTCCCATCAATAAAACATCTTGTTATAACAAGAATGAATAGAAAAGGTTTTACTTGCAAAAATTGTCCAAACAAGCTCACTTTCTTTAACTGTTAAAAATTTGATGTTCATGTGACATTTAGTAGCCTATTACTAATACAGTTATTACTGGCAGTATTTAAAGCCCCTGTGTTTTGTTCATCACAGCATCTCATGATCAGTTTGAGACACTCTGTACAGTAGCTTGCAGTGCGAGTCTGCCTAGCTGTCTATTCCAAAATGCTTCTTTTTTTTTTTCAAACTCATTATAACGATTGGCCTGTGGCAGCGAGCCACAGTGCAGCTGGGCAAGAGAAAATGAGTCTCTTTGAAGTTCCCTCTTTTGAATGGCAACACAGATCATTGTTGTTGTGTCTTGTTTCAAACCTGGAGCCTGCATTGAAACCATACAAAGAGATTGCGCTTATTATAGCCCAGCAGCCTGTCCATACTTTGCTCTTTTTTTAAAAATTGAAAAGTAATATGAAATGACAGGGTCACCCTTTAATAAATATAACAGATCCTCGTGATCATACTCATATGATTCATCCCTGTTATTTTTCTTCTTCTGCCCATAGTTGCAATGTCTGTTCGTGTCAGTGTTTCATGTTATCTGATCAGTTATATGTCACTGTGCGCAACACAGCATTCACTAAATATGTCTTGGCTTCACTCAGTATATGTATTTTTTTCCTTTTTTTTTCAGATCTAACTCAGTACGTCTCAGGGAAAGATAGAAGAGCAGGGTTACAGAATTAGGAAAGCTGGAATTCATGGAGGCCCCAGAGGCTGCTCTGAGGGCAGTTTTGGCCCATTTCTCATGGCCATATAGGTTAGCGAGGAAAGGGCTGATGTTAAACCGATCCTGATGGATGCTGGCGGTCGGCATCAGGCTGCCAGCCCGGACAGCAACAGGAGCCCATCTGTCTGTCTAATGTCAAATGAAAAGAGATGCTGTGCTGTCACTACTCTCAATCACGTCTCCCTGAGCAAAAACAGTGACGCTAATGAAGTGAACCACAGATACACAGACACAACCACAGACCCCCATAACCTCAGAGCTTTTAGAACTGATCACTCCTCAGTTATGGTAAGTCCTCAATTAATTGTATTAACAATTCATGAGGTATTTACTGTGCCTAACAGTGACTTACTGAGACGCCATTAAGAGACTAGATTACCTTCATCAAGGCTAGAAAATGAACATTTTTAGCTTAAAGCTCACTTGACAGTAAGTAGATGTCATTTGTTTAAATTTAAAACGGCAATGACAATATAATGCCCTATTTAGTGTTATCACCAGACCTTTTTAAAGGAGGCTGCAGTTAAAAAGACATCTCAGAGTTGTTCTGTTTGATTGAGATCTGGTGATTGTGGACACCATCTGAACTTTCTGTCATGCTTAAGAAACCACTTTGATATTATATGGTTTTTTTGATATGATTCATTATCCTGCTGAAAGCGACCATCCGAAAATGGGCACGCTGTGTTCATAAAGGGATGGGCGTGGTCAGAAACAATATTGTGACCATGGTGTTTAAATGATGCTCAGTTGATAGTCAGGGGTCCAGAGTGTGCCCAAACAGAATATCTCCTACACTGTTACACCAGGAGCAGCCGTAACTGTTGGCACAAAGCAGGATGGATCAGAGCTTTTATTTTGTTTTTACAGTTTCTGACCGTATCATCTGAATGTTGCACCAGAAATTGAGACTCATGACAGCTGGCAACATTTTTCCAATCTTTTGCTGTCCAATTTTAGTGAGCATGTGTGAACTGTAGCATTGGTTTCCTTTTCTTAGCTGACAGAAGTGGCTCCCGGTGTGGTCTTCTGCTGCAGTAGCTCATCTGCTTCAAGGTTTGATGTGTTGTGTGTCCGAGATGCTCTTCGGGAAACCTTGGTTGTAAGGTGGTTATTTGAGTTACCGTTGCACTTCTATCAGTTAAAAGAAGTCTGGCCATTCTCCTCAGACCTCTGCCATCAACAAGGCATTCCCCTCGAGAGAACGGCTGCTCATTGGATATTTCGTTCTCTGTAATCCCCAGAGGTTGTTTTGTGGGGAAATCCCAGTAGATCAACAGTTTCTCAAATACTTATTGCACCAATAACCAGGCCACATTTAAAGTCACTTAAATCACTTTTTTTCAGCATTTTGATACTCAGTTTGAACTTTAACGGGATGCTTTGACCATATTTACATGCATTAAATTGCTGCTACACAAATTGACTGATGTGATATTTGTGATAATGAGCAGTTGAACACGTGTTCCTAAAAAAAGTGTCTGTTATATGTTGATGCAACCATTGTAATTAATGCTAATGTAGATGCTAAACCCATAAAATATAACTCCCTTAAGATGGCTGCTAAGATGAAACTAGAGTATAGAGACTAGAGTACTCTGGCAACTGAAGAGGTCTGTATCACATATATACTGTCTGTCTACTGTTCCCTCGTTTTAAATTCATACAAAGTCATGTCTACAGTTGTGCACAGTTACTGGTTCACCTCACAAAAGGGATCTAACCACTGCAAAAACTTGGGGGGAAAAAAAACAAAAATGCTAGTCTTGCTGTCAGAATGAAGTGATTTTCATCCATTACACTCTTTATGAGATCAAATAACCGACTGTTGTGCATGACATCCATTTTTGGTCCCAATCCAAACCAGCGCCCTGTGTCTTTGAGATCAGGACAATGTGCAGTCTGAACCTGGCGGGAAGCATCACTGCAAATCACATTATCACATTTATCAAATTTATTTCCTGATGGGAGTGATCTCTTCCAGGATGACAATGCCCCCATTCACAGCCTGCAAGGTGCCAGTGAGTAGTTCTGTAGTACAAAAACGATATGATTCACATCCTATGGCCTTTACAGTGACCACATTTTAACTGAGTTGAATTGGAGATTTTGGGCCAGCATGTTAGAGAGACCAGCTTTCCACCACCATCACTGAAACACAAAAAGAGGGAATATCATTTAAAAAATGGTGTGTAGCTCTCAACTAGTTTTCAGTGACCTTACTTGTTTGTTTTGCCTTCATTTTTTTCACCTGCCTTTATGGTCGTAATGATTAATGTAGTGGCGCTTTATCTTTAAATAAATGCCCGGTCAAATGTGGGATGCTGACACTATCATCAGCACAAGGGTCAGAGCATTTTGAACGGTTAGATACACAACTTTGCTGCTAATAATGTGTGACACTGTGAAATAGAGTGGTCCATGTTGTGAGTGTATTATGACACATTTAGATAATTGACTGGTGATTTTTTTTTCACACTCGTTAAACTGAGGTGTGATGGAGGGGGAAAAGGCATCACAGACACATTTGCCTCTTACTCATTAGGGCACATACGGATCAAACGACAGCTGAAGACGACAGCGCTACTGCTCAAAAAGTCTGCTCGCCAAGTTGAGTGATGAGCTAAGATGAAAGAGGAGGCGTGTAAAATTTCAAATAAAGCCTTTCTACTGTCAAAATACAACACAGTCTACACTGACAAAGCCCTAGTTCTTGCAAAAGCAGAAAAGCTGAGGAAGAGGGTAAAATGCAGTTTTCATAGACATATAAGATTGGTTAAGTTCTTGCATGAGACCTAACAAAGTGGCTGTTCAGTAGGTGTACAACTGGAAACAATGCTGTGGATACAGTATTGACTGCAAGATAAGATTTATATCTACTGGATATGTGGAAAAGAATGAATGTAAGGCAGCACGGTATGGAGCCTGTGATTTCCCAACCATTACCATGTGATTCTTCTGAATTTAGGGCTTCACAGCTAGACTGAAAATATTGATACAAAGTATCCTAACCTTACCTTATTTAATTGTATAGTAATAATACACTATTAGAGGTGCAGGCTATATGCTTTTTATTTTATGGATTTATTAAAATATTACCAATCGTCAGCTTTAGTGCCATTTTTGTTAGCATTAGCCTTCAAATAAAAAATTGAATGTAGTTTGAATTTCTCTGGAAAACATCAGTCATCTGATCAGATAATAATTATATGTGTAATTTCTACATCTCTTTCTCTTTTTACAAAGTTAACACCAAAAGTAAGGTGTTTTTTTAACTATTGGGCAGGTTTGGCATTTTTGCGATCCAGTGCTATGCTAATGTCTGTTAAAAATGTAATGGATTGGTATTAAATCTTCTCAGCTAATTCTGGTCAAGAAACCAATTAATTTTCTAAATCTATTCAAAGGTTTCCTTTAAAGCCCAGCTGACACATAACCAGATCAACGCTTAGACAGAAGGACAAATTTAAACATTAATAGTAATCTAATTTCTTTACAAAATATCGTAGGCAGAGAGTTATTGTCTAACATCTGCACACTTAGTGTAATGAGGATCCAAATGTGAATTCAAGGCTGAATCTGAAGCAGCTGGGATGTAACACCTCCTAGAGGAGCAATGTGGGCGACAAACACGATTTTCCAAACCTTGATCCTGGTGTAAGAAAACCTGCAAGTAGCAAAGTAATATTTTTGGGTAGTTAGAGAGCCTGTTTGCATCGCTGCAAGGGCTACAATCATAAAACACATAAAAAGGTAAATCTAATATGTACCATCGTCACAGAAGGTGGCTGGCAAGTGGTAATAAGAAAGGCTTTTGTGGGAGACATAAAAAGCCAAACATTTGCTAATTTCCCCAAGAACCTTCACATAGTTTGAAGATTAAAAGAATTATAACATGAAGGGAGAAGATCCTGAGGCTCTTCTATGTAAAGCACGGTGCTGAAGTACAGTGCATTAGCATCCTTTTAATTAGGCATAATTAGGGTCAAAAATGAAGGCGGCTCTTAACCTCAGGTTCATCATCACAATAGAAGATGTTCTGATAACACTAGTTTCATTTATGGACAAAAAAAGATTTTGTATCAATATTAAAATGACAACTACACATGTACAGCTAATAATCATTGAGAATTTTGTCTTTGAAAATAAAAAGAGGGGACTGTTGCTCGGAATTAGACTCTATTACAGGAGCTGTTGCTGCAATGCTTTTCACAGGCTGAAATCTCATCAGTAGAGCAGCCAGGGGGGACACAATTTGGAGAGGCTGTTGATGGTCAGTGACCTTGAAAACTTCAGCCGGAGCCAACTTTTTTCATTTTTTCTTTTTTTTAGCTGACTGGTTGGCTGACTGTCCACACATTGTCCAAGTCCGCTGTTGCTGAGCTCCATAGAAAAAGGGACTCTCAGCGATAGGCTTACTGCACACAGAGAGAAATGCTGTGACGGGACACTGAACGATATACAGTAACAGAAAGAAACTGACTTCACTTAAATAATATTCAATATTATTTAGGGCCAGTTTGCATATATGCTATGCAAATTTATTCCAGCTAGAGGGTAATACAGTCACGACTGTGGGTCTTAACTCTGGCAAAATCAGATAAATTGTCACAGAAACATAGCTGCAAACAATTCTGTTGACTTCAATCAGCAATAAAATAAAGTGTGCTTGTAGTTTTACCTAATGTTTATTAAAATTCTATGTAGTGGAAAATAATAGGAGACCAAAATGGCCGAAAACTGTGGCTGCTTTATCCAAATTCTGCTGTAATAGCCTTGTTTTGTGACCACAAGGTATTCGTTTTATTCAGAGAGAACAATGGACAATGGATCTGTGTAGTTCCACTGACTTCTAAGACATTTAAAAAATGAACAGTGTTAATTGAACTTGGGGAGTTTAGGTTGTACAGGTTTATAAGTACAATTAATTCAAAACTAACATAAGAACATTTTCTACAGGGTAATTTAAGATGTTTAGAGAGGGGTGTTTGGACTGCAGCAAGGATTCCCATGTTATGTGATGTTACAACCTAGACCCTTCTTCTTTTCACTGTAACCTCACAATTATTGGACTGTAATGACTCAACTATTCCCTGTCAAGCTATTCCCTTCAGGAGAGGGAACAGCTTGACTTTGAAAGGTGCGAGCCGGTACAGAAAAGCTCGATAGACAAACTAGAGCAATTAGAAAGGCCAATGATTATGAGGTAAAACACTTGAGATCCACTGCTCTATCGATCTGTTGTGACTTAAAATTGATCAGACTGTTTACTTTGGGGTTCTCACTGTGCATTGGGACACTACAGTATAATGTAAGGGAGGTTTATTATAGGATTAGGCTTGGATGAAGATAGCTGCTTACTATTTGTAGTTTGACTATAACTAGTGTACCCTGTGAGATTTGCACTCCTGAATTGCAACAGAAAACAAGAGGCCACACAAGCAACTGAAAATAGTCTGACTGAGGTGGACACAGAGTATGAAAACTATTACTAGCAGTGAAGTAAGATAGTGCAATGCATGTGGTTAGATGGTGGTACAGCCATAGCATTTCAAACCTTAGTTGGAATTGTAATTAGTGCTGACTGTTTTCAGGAGCAATTCAGTATCCTAAGAACCATTTAGAGCCCGCATCAGTTGTCCCATTAGAGTCGTTCTAACACCATTTGGAATAATATTGTAAATTTGTGTGCTTACAGACAAGGATTAAGTGTGAAGGTATCTTGGTTGTACAGCATTCAAACAGATTCCTCTGATAGGGAGGGGTTGACTGGAAAACGTGGTCGTCTCTGGATGTTTGAAGGAGAGAACCTCCAATTTTTAGCCTGCTCTGAAAGCGAACAAAGAGGGAGGACGTTTAAAATAAATAATACAGTCATGTTAACATCTCCAGTTCAGCTTGTGGAGTTCTGCAGCTAGGAGATATCTTGCAGTTCACACATGTATAATGAAAGGGAGAAAAGAAGGAGTCAGTAACCATTGTTTATAGTCAGCATTAGCCTTGGAGGATGAAATTAAAAGGCAAACACAATGTGTGGGGTCCGCGGCTACATCCATTTGTATGACCAGCCTCCATGTAAATGAATTAAAATAACTAATTTTCTGCAGGTGGCACCCTGGAATAAAAATGACATCATTGACTCGCTGTACACTGCCATGTACCGGTCGCTAGAGGTCGTCGTTTAAGTCTACCAATGACTGACGTAAGTCTGACGTAGTAGGAAGTGTGCTAACGATCATAACAAAATTGCAGCCAAGCTGCAACTGGTTAATCATAGTTTATTGTAAGCTATGGCACCAACAGGCAAAAATGCAATGACTTTTCATTAACACCGAACCTCTTTCTTCTGGAGCCGCTGTGGTGTGGCGTTTTCAACATTAAAAACACCGAAGAAGTAAGTTGTATTGATGTCGTTGGCTCATGCTAGTTAGCGGGTTAGCTTTAGTTAGCCTATAATTGAATAAACACTACGGGAATTTCGTTTCTTACTCTTATTTTCTTAAATTTACACATATTAATTTCTAGTCAAAATTTACGTGGAGATTACAATGTGTGCGTCAGAGGTATAAGGTTGTTTACGTGCTTTTTTAATTGGTGTAACTATTAGACGCCGAACTGTTATAAAAGCTTTTAATTGTCATTTAATTTTGCTTGCTGTTGAAATTTACAACTATCTAGCAAAATAATAACCTCAAGCCTCGAATAAGCTGACATTTCTGGTAAATTCGGCGTGCATGTATTCAATATAATTTTTTATTTGGTGGGATAAGTTGGCTATATTTCACCTGACCTGTAATCAGCGGGCGATGGAAATAATGAGAACGGATGTTTTCTCTGAAATTACATGCAAGTTTCAACTGTACAATCCGAATTCCACAGAACACCAGAAAGACTCAGGGTTTTTTGTTTTGTTTTGTTTTGAGTAAGGTTGTAACGTGTGTGTAGTTTGTCAGAAATCTGTCGAATGTGAAATGACCCTTTCTTTTTTCATTAATGCCTGTAGAAAACATCTTTTTCACTTTCAGCATTTGTCAGAGAAGCAGAAGTTGCTTTGGGGCTGGTCTGTGAAGTGCAAGCAAAACAGTTTCATTTCCACTCACAGTTTTGGGTCCTGTGCTTGTAACATAAACAAAGTGGTTTCTTTCTTTCAGGTTAATAATAAGTCATCCTTGAAGACCTGTTCAATGTCTTCCGGTTGTCCACCTCAGTCACCTGCTGTGGCAAAGTCTGAAGTAGCGGTAGAGGGAGAATGCCCGCTCCTGGCTGCCACTTTTGCCTACTGGGACAACATTCTGGGTCCACGGGTGCGCCACATCTGGGTACCAAAGGGTGACCAGTTGATGTTCCTCACCGATGGAGAAGTAACATTTTTGGCTAATCACACACTCAATGGGGAGATTCTGCGTAGCGCAGAGTGCGGTGCCGTGGACGTGAAGTTCTTTGTGCTGGCAGAAAAGGGCGTCATCATCGTGTCTCTCATCTTTGATGGCGAGCTCAAGGGGGACAAGAACACATGTGCCTTGTCCATTATTCTGCCTCAAACAGAGCTGGCCTTCTACCTGCCCCTGCACACCATCTGCGTGGAGAGGCTGAAGCACGTTATCCGCAAGGGACGCATTTGGATGCAGAAGGTACCCTTGACTTAGAGGCATTTGGCCTTTGTGTGCACTGAAGAATAGGCAAATTATTGCTCTTTATGCCCATAAAACGTGCCTTTAAGCTTTAATTATTACATTTAAAGGAGTATTAACTTATCTGTCACATTTGTTGTACCCATTTGGGATTTCAGCAGTATTGCCAGAATAATAAAATTGTATCCTCTGAACACAGAGGGGTTAGTTGGCTAATTAGGTCTGAGGGATCCTACAGGGGAAGCTAGTGAGCAAGTACTAATAGCATTGGATAGAATGATTTAACACACCAGTAACTGGGAGGGGGAAAAAACAGCTTTAAAATGCATCACTGTTGCATATACTGGCGTAAACATTCAGTTAGTATGACCTTTCTTTTGGCTGATGCACTTGCTGTTTTTAGAGCTTTGAGGTTTCCTGGGGTACTGAATGCACTGATAAGGTACTAAAAGCGGTCAACATCTGGTCAGATTTTTAACCTTGTGTGTGTTTCTATGTAGGTTGGATACTTGTGGTTCATTTATATCCTTTTTTTCTTTTAAACATTAGGGCTACAATATCATCTCAGTGCTGAGCTTAGAGATTGTCCCTATCATGGAGCTCTTGACCTCTATGAAGACACATAGTGTACCAGAAGATATAGATGTAAGTAACAATTTTTCAGTCTATTAATACCAACTGCAAAGTAACTAAGAGACAGTGAAAAATGAAATTCATTTTGCGTCAGAAAAACTAGTTGGCATTGTTGGCATCATTACATTACATTTAAAATAACAAAGTCAAGACAGAGCCAGTAGTATTTTATCCTATATCATGTTGCCAGAGCTTGAATTCCAACAAGTGAAATTTATTGACAAAACATGAGGAAAGTATTCGTCTTTCTGTGGTTTTTCTTGTTCAAATGGCTTCTTTTTCCAAGAGGTTTAACTAAACAAGGTTCTCTCCCTGCCTAGATTACCACCCAGTGTGATTCAACACATTTGCTCCCTTTTAATATGCAAATGCAGCAAATGCAAAAGTACAAAGAAGCTCCCCAGAATCTTTCACTGTATTTTTTATTTATTTTTTTTGCACTCCACTTTCATTACAATGCCTTGCAGATATGCCCGTCAGCACTTTTGTCTTTGTTGTAGGCCAATTTTTAAAATGACTCATTTGTTTCGCTCCTGCTGAGCAGATAAAAGACACGGTGCTAAATGATGATGACATCGGGGACAGCTGCCACGAGGATTTCCTACACAAGTAAGCAATCCGGTACAGGCAAATGGAGACAGATGATGAACAATGCCCATTTAACGCCCATCAACCTTCAAATGATGAGTAATGGCTCTCCACTTAGCTGAAGTTATCTCCTGAGAAAGGACGAAAAGCTTAATCGCTGTTTAGTGTCGAGAGTCTACAAAGTCCATTCTGGCAATGAAGCGCCAAATTGCTCAGAGTTGAACAGGATTAGCTCAGTATCCTGTGACGACGACAGAGCATCTGGAAAGTGGAACTTATTTGCTCGGATCTGATATTTATAGCTCAGGCTTTAAGAAAGAACACACTCGCTGTGTATTACTTGAAATAATCTCAGGTTTAGAAGTAATCCTTTTTTATGAGCAATCAAACAAGTCAATTCAAAAAGGCTGGAATGTGAGCCAAAGTGGATGAGTCAAAAGGTTTAAGGCCTCATATTTTTAGGGGGGAGGGATGCTGTTCCATTTTCTCAGTTGTTATTCCTAAAAACTTTTTGTTTATAATTAGAGGAATTCTAATGAAGCTAATTGGCGCTAATCTGCATGATGTTGTCTCTGTGTTTCAGGGCCATCAGCTCTCATCTGCAGACGTGTGGCTGTTCAATAGTGGTTGGAAGCAACCCAGAGAAAATAAACAAGGTAAATGTACTGGATTAGTGGCTGCACACAGACGCAGCGTCTACATAATTTTAAATGTTTTGAAGCTTGTTGTTCTGTTTGTTCCTTAATGAGCCCCTCTTGCAATTCTTTTAGTCTCGCATCAGTATTTTGATTGTCAGTTGGGTTACGGCTTCAAGTCTTTGCTCTCTTTTCAGACTCTTTCAAGTTTTCCTCATCTTCCTGTGTTTCATACTCATTCGAAAATGAGCCTACGTTTTATTTTTTTTCCCCCTCGTCAGTCTCTGCAAAACACTTCAAAAACTGTTATTGCGGTGTGACACCTAAAATCTATCAGTCGTCCTTGAGATGCTTTTACAGCTCAATTGGAGTCAAGTAGGGAGGCTCAGTTATCTAGAGAGGTCAAGATGAAATGTGAGAAAGCACTGTATCAACTTAGAGATTTCAGGGGGTACAAGGCTGTCTCTGCAGCATTAAAAGGAACTGAGAGTGCTATCGCTTCTATCATTCTTTTGTTATTCATTGGTAGAGGTTTGTGGCCATGACAGTCTTCTCAAATCTGGCCACCGAGCCAAACTCAACTATGAAGAACAAAGGGTCTTGGTCAGAAGGTAACCGAGAAACTAATGATCTCTAGGATTGAGATCCGGGTGTGCTTTGTTGAGATGAGAGAGCTTTACTAAATGAAAACCATTATTAAGGTAGCACTCAGCTACTACTTGATTCTGAGACCATAAGAAGCAAAATCTTCTGGTTTAATGAAATGAAGGCTAAACTAGGCAGACAGTGAGCGTCACCTCATTATTATCGTCCAATGTGGTAGGAGCATCTTATTGTGTGGATGGTTTCTCGATAAATATGGACGGGGGGACTAGTTGGGATAGAGGAAAGACGCAGGCAGACAAATTCAGAGAAACCTGATCCAGAGTTCCCCTCAGGCTGTAGCAGAGGTTTACATTTCAAGACTGACCTGCAGCATAAAAGCATCTCTTGGGAGTGCTGAAAATGGCTGTGCACTCATCATCCAACCTAGGTGAGCTTGAACAATTCTGGCAAGAAGAAGAGTCATTTTTTTGAAGTGAATTGATTCAAAAGTGAAACAAAGTGTGAAAAACTTGAAGTCTGAAAACTTTCTCCATATAGTGTGTTTGAAAAACCCCTTTAAATCTCCAGATACCTGATTTCAAGAAAGATTAGTAGTGCAAAAATATAGCAGCTCCAGTTTTTCCCAGCGAATATCAAAAGCACGCACTGCATTAATTTGTAGGTTTCTTGTCTTGAGGCCCAAACTGAACACCAATTAAATAAAGATTGTGGGGTTTTTTTGTATCAAGCAACCAGCCTCTAGCCTTATGTCAGATTTAGGTGGTTATTAACCAACATGTGGTTTCTTTAGTAAATTTAGTGCTGACGTATAGCTTCTTGAATACAGTATTCATGAACCCTAACTACCAAAATAAAGTCCAAAAAAAACAAAAGAAAGCTTTTGTTGCATGAATTTTTCAGTAAATAATCAGACCCGGTTATCTTCAGGTAATTTTAGTTAGAAAGTCCGACTGTGGGTTGATAAATCTGACCGTCTTTTACAGATTGTGCGGACTCTCTGCCTCTTTCTCACTCCGGCTGAGAGGAAGTGCTCTCGCCTCTGCAGGGCCGACAGCTCCTTCAAGTATGACACTGGCCTGTTTGTTCAGGGTCTGCTCAAGGTAGCCACCAGCTCCTTCTCATTATACAGTACACTGTGGTTAGAATTAGGATCTGGCAATTGTTTTGTTTTGTTTTGTCTGCCGATTTGATGTTGCCTTTGTTTGTTGCTCTGACCTAATTTCTTTTTCGTATCAGGAACACAATTCAATAAGACCTTTCATTTACACTGCGTGAGATTCAGACCTGCTTTGAAACGTACAACCAGTGTGACCATGCAAAGTAAAAAATGCAGTAGCTACATATTTGGTCATAATTGTGACATCATTTGAGACACAATTTTAGGTTATCAAAGAACGTATCCAAAAAGAAGGCTTTACTTAAATATTTAATTTATAATTGAAATGGTTCAGCTTCTCTATAAGCTATAAAACTAAAGTTTTAGACTCTAAACGTTCATTTTTTTAGACTGTTTTTCTGCTCTTGGATCTGTACGTCATTGAGAATTGATATTCCAAATATGGTCATCTCAGGTATATCAGGTGTACCACCCACCTGATGTTTCAATTTGTTGTTGTGTTGGCTTTAAAGGAAGGAAGAAGATTAAAGAAGAGCTACGATGGTTTATTTCTGACAGAGGATGAACTGAGGGGCTGCAGAAAGTCTTAGCATAAGATTAATAAGGATTATTTTGAAATGTGAATTGTGCAGAGTTATTCGAGTCCAAAAATAAAAAATAAGGACTTGGAAATGAGTATAATAGATCTGCTTTAATGATACTCCATGCAAAAGATTAAAGTTAAAGGCATCTACAGATTTTAAAGCTGTTTTCTGGTCATTTTTTAATGTACAGAAAGTTAAAAAAGCAGCAAAAACCATCATAGTCATAAGGACATAAAGGGTTGCTATTGTATATCGTAGAGCAAGTGCAAAATCTGCATCTTATAGATTTCTCAATCAAATATTAAAGAAACTGACCAAGAGAAAAACGACTAAAGCTTCTCTGTTTCTAAAAGTTAGATTATGTATTAAAGCTTATCTGCATATTGTATCCTATGGATATGATTGTTCTTCACCAATGTGTTGCATTTTATTTTATGTGCATCAGAATTTTTAGAATTTTTTGCAAGCTCCGAGTTTAGCTTTGTGCTCACAGGTGCTTTAAATTTGATCACAATGTTTTTGAAAACACGAGCAACTCTCCCACCTTTTTTTTTTTTTTTTTTTCTTCCATTCTTAGGACTCGACCGGCAGCTTTGTTCTGCCCTTCCGCCAGGTACTCTACTCACCCTACCCGACCACACACATCGACGTGGACATCAACACAGTGAAACAGATGCCGCCGTGCCACGAACACACATACAACCAGCGGCGCTACATGCGGTCCGAGCTAAGCGCGCTCTGGAAGACGGACAGCGAGGACGACATACCTCCAGATACAGTCATTCACACTGACGAAACCTTTACACCTGACCTGTAAGTGATGCTCATATATGTTGTACTTTGGTGGCTATTTTTACAGATGTACTCAGTTAGGCCTCATATAAGCTTCAACCTGCCTGCTCTGTGATACCATTGATTGCATCACATACTTGCATTCTTACGTGCTCCTTCATTTGGTGACGTCTATAAATATTTAGGGCTTGTGTGAAAACAGCTGATGTAACATTAAAGTTTAAGCTTCCTTACACTATACTTAAAAACCCCTCAAATGAAAAACACTAATGCGATAACCTCTGTGGTCTTTTTCTTAGGAATATATTTCAAGACGTCATGCATAAAGACACTTTGGTCAAGTCATTTATAATTGAGGTAAGAACCTAACAAAAAAAATCATCTCTTGTTATATATAAACTGCTTTTAAGATGAAGAAATTAAAGATGTCAGTCTTCGCGACATATTGATATAGTAGGTCCATTAGTAATGTCATAATTAAATGCAGAATAGCAGTCCTCTCTTTGCTTTCATTTAAAATAAAATAGGGCTCTTCTCAATTGATCATTATTTCTATGTTCTGTGGTGTGAAATGAGAGTCGATGACCATATACATTGCTCCGTCCTTTATCTTTCCCAAGATGAACTCATTTGTGACTGATTGTTGCTTGAACCAGTCTGCAAAATCTTTCCTGTAATTGCTTAAATAAATGACATGTTTTTGCAGGTGTGTGTCATCTGATTTTTGGCTCACAGTCAGCTCTGACTCAGAGAGATGAAAATTCAGCTTTTACTCTCCAGCTGTTATGTAGGAGATTTGTACATGGCGTCTACTTAAAATATCGGTGTATTTAACATTACACACAGTCTCGTTTAAAAAAAATTAACACAGGAAAAATTGGGTTCAGTTTTAATTAGATTTGAGTCATAGAAATGTTCAAGGATTTCAGTTCATGAGCATGAAAACAGAACAGTTCCTGTCTCACTGACTCAAACTTATAATTAGCCAAAGTGATGCTGAAGCAGATTTACATAGACAATAATATAGTTTAAGTCAAATATTTTGCAGCATATGCTATTGATTAATACTTGTTTTCTAATCACCGAGTTGCTGGTTTTTAGAGGGTTATTGTGTAATCACCAATTAGAAGATATTTTTGTATTTATGCCACAGCTTCACTCGCAGATGGCTGCATGCAACCACCAGAGCATAGTTGTAATTTTACTGCTGTGTGTATTATTGTGAAGTTAAAAGTGGTCGAGTCACTGTCATAGCTGGTGAGAAAATCCAGATCAGATTTGTGCCTGGCTTTATGGCAAATATTTGAAAGCCAAGTGGTCCCGCCCAATCATTTATTCGCATGAAAGCCATCTTAGAGCTGTTGCTGTTGTTAGGAATCTCCCCCCAAGACGGTAGCAACAGCATGATTGTTTCTCAAGGTTAGCACAAAGGAAGGGAGGAGTGTATTATTCTGCTCTTCTTCCAGCAGAGCCGCGGCTCCGACTACTAATTGACATCCTGTCTCGTACCCAGGTGTTCATGCTGAAGCCAGGCCTGTCCCTGCGGAGCACCTATCTGGCCCAGTTTCTGCTGCTGCTCCACAGGAAGGCCCTCACTCTGCTCAAGTACATCGAGGACGAAACGTAAGAGCTGTCACTAATAATTCTTTAATCCAAATAAGAAAAGAGATTACCGTGTGGCACTCAGAGACACTACACCACAGGAAGATTCAAGAAAATCCCCAAAAGGAGAGCTGATGATTTCCTTGTTTTCAGCCATTGTTTTTGACTCGACTTTGCATTCTAGCTGCTGACCTTGCTTTGACCCAGCATCACCGCTGGGCATCCATAAAGCACACAGCCAAGTACCCTAAAGCCCTGTTATCAAAATAGTAGTTTCAGTTATTGTTGTCTCCAGGGTTTTGCTGTGCAGTAGTGAGGGTACAGCAAGCTTGGAGGGACAAGTTACCAAAAAGTGGATAATTAGGATTTAGGAAACATTTCATGAGTTTTGAGTGAGGACCCAGATGAAGCCAGTCTCAGAAATGATTGGGTAGATGGACAGTGGTGTCAGAGGAGAGACAGTACCACGATGAGCCCACACCCTCAGAGTACTAAACCAAAACTATGCAGGAGGAGGAGTGTCCCTTTATCGGTGATGTTAGATTGAAAAACACAGGAATATAGACAGCTCAGATTCAGCTGACTGCAGGTGTAAGCCTACACTTAAATCAAGATGAAGAGGAGTGTGTCAAGAAATGCGCAGAGTGGAACATAAGGTCAGGGGAACATGGGGGTTGGCTCTTTGCAGAGAAGTAGTGCAAAGAATACAGACACTGTTCTGAGCAGGAGGCAAAAAACTCCTGTGATCAGATGAGTCATCCTTCACACTGGTCTCAACAAGCAGGCTGTGATGCATTTCCCAAGGAATCTATAGGTCTGAGTGCTTGTTTTCCCCAAAGTGCTGCTTTTGGAGGGAATTTTTCTACTATGCATTACGTTCACCCTTCTGCCCATGAGCAGAAAGCGCAAACATTGCTGCTGTTGGCTTAAGCGATTACATCTAGAGCTCATCTGCATATTGTTATTCTACAACAGGAAGCAGTATATATCCCGAGCTTTTAGGGGATACCAGATGCTAGTCAAAATAATGTATTTCACAACATTCTACCAAAGAGTGCTTATCTTCCTAATGTGTATTCGCAACGTCTAACATATATAAAGCTGTACTAGTGACATCAGAAACCCTTTCTTAACAGCTGCTATCCATTCGCCAGGACTGATAGAACATGGAGATTACATTTTAATAACATAGTCACCAGTAATCTGTTTTCATAATCTGCCATTCTGTTTTGTTCATAGAGTCTGTATAAAGGATGGGTGTTGCAGCAGTGACATATCATCCATTAGTTTGTGAATTGCATATAATGAAGATGAAGCTTGTCTGCAGACTGGAAACTTATGAGTTGTGCCATATCGGCAACCAACGCATTTCAAGAGGCACAGGTTTTACATTGCAGGCAAATGTTTTCCGTTTCCAGTTTGCATGGTACTTTTTCCAAGTTTAACTGCGGCTAAATAATACGAGTATATGATGAGTGTTTGCAGACAAGTCAGCGTCTTACCTGTAAACTACTGGCGACTATGGCGACCCGCTAGCAACCAAAGCCAGGGGATCACTGACTGGTCTCTAGGCCTAGCAATTCGTTTCATTGCAACACCCGTTGACCACTTGCCAACCACTCAAGGAATAATAATTTTTGCCTCTCGACCAGCAGTTGCTAGATGGTTGCTGACCAGTCTGTTGGCCCGTGTGTCTTGGGCCTGAGCATCCACAAACCCTATGTGTGCACAGCAATGATGCAGACACCTGTTAATTGATTAAATATTAAAATTTTGCTCAACAAACCTGGAGTTCAGACTTTTTGGACTAGAAGATATAAAAGGTATAAAATATAGATAGAAAGAACGATTAATAACAAGAGGCAGATTAAAGGAAAAGTGTAAATATAAAAATGTGCAGTATCTCACATGTGTGACTAGTGGTGTAAATGGGCAGAAAGTGACAGAATTTTCATAATATTGATGCTGTTAGCAGATGGAGGTAAGAGATGACAAGAAGCAGCAAAAAAAAAAGATAATTGTGTAATCCACCTATCCAGTAAAGAACCGATGAATTGGTCTAAACAGTGTGGTGGTATAAAGTACTTTTGAGTACATGATGAGTTTCAAAATGTTTATAAATATCCCCCCTACAGGATGGGGAGGAGTTAAGTAGTCTTAATAGCCACAGGCTGAAAAGGTCTCCTGTAGCACTCGGTCCTGCACCTCAGGGCAATGAGCCTTTTACTGCTTGTGCTTCTGACACTTCTAATGACTGTAATTTACTAAATGAACTTCATGTTTTATTCAGTCTGACCTGAAACAACTGAGTGTGTAAAGTCATCAGGAAAATATTTAAAGAGGAAAGGAGCTCAAGGATGTTTTCTGATTATTATACAATTTGATGTTTTATTTTGGGGGGCTGTTTTTGGAAACCAGAGGAGTCACCCTCTATTGGCCTGAAAAAAATCCAGGTTTAGGGCAGTTTTCAGACCCAGAACTCATGCCCATCATTTGTCCTGTCTATGATAGAAGTCCGTGAGGACTGGGCCCCAGTTTAGCTCACGGCATGAGCCGCGACCATATGCCACAAAGACCAAATGCAGTGGCCTGGCCTTGATTTCAACCCGCGACCCTTTGCTACATGTCTTCCCCCACTCTCTTTCCCCACCTTTCCAGTCAACTCTCCACTGTGTTATCTGTTAGAGGCAAAAAATGGAAGTATATGACTATTAGACTACTTTTTGGCCCAGCTTTAAGATGGCAGCAACTTATTGCTTTACATAAAACATTATTATTAGTGTTGAATTAGACATTTCTTATCCTTTCCAGTTATTTTCCAGAAAAGTTGGAAAGTTGTTCCGTATAACTGGTACCTTCACATTTACTTCATTCCGTTTATATTTAATCAGTGGCCCAACTTTTTGAAAATTAGGTTATTTGGAAGCTGCTGAACGCTGATGAGTTTGAATAACTTCCCCTCTTCCATTTTTACCCCACATCTTCAAATAATGTGCCTGTATGTGATGGAGAGCACAAAATGTTTGTCCTGTAGTTAAGCAGCAGTAAAATGGGTTTACATTTTGATAGCTTGGCTGTAGGGGAAAAAAGTGATTCATTTTTGAGGCAATTTGTGCCGTTCCTTGAATATAGTGCATCAGAGCTTTAATGCAGATCCAGCAAACTGTGAAATAGAGGGCTAAAACATGAACAGACTACATCTTATACATTTAGAAACCAAAGATTCCTGCGGTGTACTACTCTTTACACCCCTGAAGACATAAATAGTTGAAGTGCTACCACACAAGAGTGTGAAAAATGGTGAATGGAAATTTTTTTTTATGACATCTGCACATATGTATCTGCTGGGGGCGGTTAATAGAGATATGTGTGCGGATCTTTTATCTTCTGCTGAAGAAGTAATTTATCAGAAAGAATACTGAATGCTTGCTTGTGCCAGCTTTTCCAATATTAGGATCGGCTTTTCTCTGCAGAATGTGTTTTTTAAAAAAACATGACTTATTAATAAAGAGAGGAAAATAATTTCAGCTCTTAATATCTGTACGGAGGAAACTGGGGAGAGGCCGACTTTGTAGCCACACGGGGTGATAAATCTTCAGCATCCTCTCAGAAGGACAGCTTCCCCATCTATGTAGCGCATGAATAATGTCTTTTGAGAGGACATGGTGCACAGACATTGTATTGTCTTCACAGGTTACCACAGCTAAACTTCTGAAAGGGCTCTGGAAATTTCATTTTCCTGTCATCATCATCAAAACACTAAATAATGTTTTTATGATCGCCATTTGATCCCTGAAAATAATTTCTCATATCCCATGCCCTCCCAGGGCACAGAAATATGACACTAGTCCAGGTTGCAAGGTGACCTGGTGGCTTATGGTGGCCTCATTCCATACTAAAGCTTTAATTAAGGCAGTGTGTGTTTGAAGCCAGTACTGAAGCTTTATGCTACACTATATGCTTTAATTACCTCCCCCTTTTGCTTGGTTAAGAAAATAAATAAAAGGGGACATAATTGTATGTCCAGTCACACTCTGATCCCATCAGGCTTATTTTACCCATCTTTGGTTTGTGTCCAGAAGCGCCTTCTTAAGCCCTTCAATTCATCTGAGACTCTAAAGTCCACCATATTCCTGAGGCTCGCTGAATTGTTTCATGCCTCCCACCCAGTGGTGACCTGGTCATCGCTCCATCTGGGCTTGACTCATCTCCTTCTGTGCTCCACAACAGTTGACTGACCTTCCATAACTCCCGTTGCTTCTACAAATCATTACTTTGATTTTTGTTCCCCTCCTGTCCAAAATGCTTAAACTGAGTCCAAATGAATTATTTTGAAGCCTACTCCTTCCAATGCATAAAAAACTGCCCAAACATATCTCACTCCAGAGACAAGACTAACTACACAAGCAAAACCATTATTTGTGGGCTCGTGTGAAAGCATAAAACCGGTCTTGTTTATGGTGCCATCGACAGCCTGAGGTCTAAGGGCATACTATTTTACAGGTGCCTTGACAAGGCTGTTTATGCTCAGGTAGCGTGCTTTAGCAGCATACATAATTCATCATGGCATGGCATTCCTGTGCACAGCTGCAGCCCGACTAAATGCTAATGCAAGTCCCCCGACCCTGAGTTTTATAGGTTAATAGTTGCATTATACTTCACCGTGTCCACGTCTCTCTCCACAGGCAAAAAGGGAAAAAGCCGTTTCGATCTTTGCGCAACTTAAAGACGGACCTGGATCTGATGGTGGAGGGAGACCTGAACATCGTGATGGCCTTCGCTGAGAAGCTGAGGGCCGGACTTCACTCGTTTGTGTTCGGGAAACCGTTCTACACGAGCATGCAGGAGCGAGATGTACTCACGAGCTTTTAACTTTCACTCGCACTTTGTATCGTTTTGGGTTGGTGACATTGTTACATGAAAGCATGCGCGTTGATGCAAGGCTACCATCATGTGCTGTGTCTGTTTCTGCTTTGCTGAATGGAGAAGTAGTCTTCGCCTTCCTTTTACGCCTTTATCAGACTGATTGTTGCTGCTGTTATGAGCCATCACAATTAAACTTCTGTTATATTGTCTTGATCAAGAATAATGTCAGTATGTTTTCAGTAGGCTGATTCTCTGAGGGATGGAGTATTAGTGTTTTCTCATCCTCCTGTTAATAAAGGATCTGCATTAAGTTATTGTTAGAATTGGCTTAGGTGTCCACCGGGATGTTTGCAATTTAATTTAAAATGATATTTATTCAAACATGAGTTATTCGTTTCTTCCCTGCCTGCATCGTGCAACAACCTCCGCTGGCCTTTGAACCTCTGATACTTGCCTTTTTTTTTTCTTTTTTCTTTTTTTAAATTCTCTTTGTGTAATTAATCTGAGTGGTGTCGATTGCCTGACATTACAGAAAGGTTGTGTAATCAAGGCGCCCATATTTCAGTATGGACAGAGACAAAAGCACTGTAAATTAAATCTTCTCGTAATCCCTCCTGACAGACTCAATATGTGTGTTTAGTTGCCATTACTGAATGCATTTCCCAGTTGAATTTAAAATGGATTTTTTTTTTTCCTTCCACAGTAACTGCTTAGTTATTGGATTGTTGGAAATGCCCAGCTTTACTGCAACCTTAAATTTGCTGTGGTTTTAAAATCTTCTTTATGTGGCTCTGTAATAAGCTTACTTGATGTTGCGCCATATTACATTTTTATTATATTTTTAATCTTAAACTTTCTTTGTACTTGCAAATTGGATTTCTTTTTTTATTTGTCTAATTGTACATTAACTTGTGTACATTAGCTCATGAATAATAAAGACAGTAATAACAAACAAAAAGGTATCTGGTTGTAAATGTTTGCCCTTCCAAGCTCCTCAAAAATTAAGGTCTGAAAGCTGAAGGTCCCTGATAGGAAAGGCTGATTCAACTTCATACGTTAGGCAATACCATAAGGTTTAAAAGCTGAGATGTTTCAGGTAGTCACAAGTCAAATTATACATAAATATTTTTTCATGCTTCTTAACAAAACCAGCATTAATAAGTTTCAGCAGTTTTTATTTCAATACTTTTGGTTAATTTTGCAAATGTGTATTTATGTCCAAATGTATTTCACAATGATTAGCTTATCAATATATTTTCATTTTCTATTTGATATTCAAATTTAAGAGGCAAAGAAACTAGACTTTTCTACAACTGACTGGGTAAAAATCTGAAGCTGAAGCTTTTTAAGGTGTCTGTTCACGCAGAGGACTTGATCAGCTTCTCGTGATAAGCTCGATGCTTCTCTTTGCCATTCCGTGCCTAGTAGGGCAGCTACTAATATCTGCCAGACGTATATATCCCATAAGCTTTAGTGTGGAATTTCACAAAATGGTGTGCAAACATCCGGTGTTCCCAGGAGATGAAGCTGGTGCATGTGCAGAGTCAGTTCTGTCTTGGTAGGATTTGAGAACAAGGTTTGATAATCAAGTGTTGTATCGTGTACAGCAGCAGACGTGGTAATTAAAAAAAAAAAAAATCTGCAGGGTCCAATTGTTACCTTTCTTAACCACGTATCAGTTTCAGGGACAAGGGGTGTAGGGCCCTTCAGTCTATCACAGCTTTGGGCACGAGGCAGGGTACACCCTGAAGAGTTTGCCAGTCCATCACAGGGCCAATAGAGAACGACCAAAACAACCAGCCAATTTAGATTCATCAGTTAACAAAACATGTCTTTGGACTGTGGGAGTTAGCTTGAGTATGCAGAGAGAACCCACGCAGACATAAAATGAACGTGCAAACCCAACATAGAAAGGCCCCAGCTGACCTGCAGATTCAAACACAGTGCTATCTACTCTTCCACTTTGGGCCTTTCTGTGGCACTTTTTTTCATATTTTGGATTTATTAACTTTGCCTCAGTTTGGATGGATTGTAATGAAATGTCTTACAAAGTATTATGGCCCCTGATATGCTGGCACCATTATAATATTGGATTACGACCAATGAGCTTGCAGCTGTACTTGTTTTTACATCGTTTCCAAATCTGTGCATTCTCATCATTGTTTTGTTTAAAGCAAAGCTGAATGTAGCTGAGAATGCAATCCCATCTATTGGGAATGTATATGCACCATTGATAGCTGGGGCCTCTCTCTCATCAGGAAGTTTTAGAACTGTGCTGTTGGAAGTGCTGCCAAACATCACTATGATTTTTACTGGCAAGCTCAGTCTGACTGGCTGATGAACACAAGAGTCCTCGATGTAACTGAGTGTGCTAAATGTACTTTAGCCAGTCAGTAATTGATTTCCTGAGATGAAGTGGTTAATAAATCCAAGTTATAATATCAGGCAAAGTGTTCACAATGAAATCTGATACCCTGATGAGACCAAGTGGAGGTCTTCAGTATGCAAAGAGAGCCGCACCAGACCTAAGACCCTGAGAATACACATAGCTGATCAATCAAGCGGATACAGTAAACACCAGTGGGCCAGTTCGAGAGCTGCCTCTGTGTGTTTCAAGATGTTTTTGCTGAATAACATTAATGACATTTGAATAATGCAAAACTGCTCAATGGTGTCAGAGAATAAGGCCTGAAGTGGAAGCCTTTGTAAGCTAACTGCAGCTTCGTTTAGATTGGACCGTCTTTAAAAATAAAAAACCTGCTTTCTGTAAACCATTGGAGAAAAAAAGACAATTTTGAAGTTCATAGCCCTTCTGTAATTGCCTCATGCAAGAAAAGTCTAATTACGTGTCCTCTAGAGAGCCTTGAACTGCTGCATATTTAAAAACAAGAGGGTAATGAAGCAAAAGTGAAGGAGCTGTTAATTACTAATAGAGTATTTGTAGCTGCTACGCCACGGACATCCTTCAGGAATTCAGGTGAAATAACTCTCACAAGACAGGAAAAAGGGTTCGTGTGAGATGCGGGTTCCGTTAAAGCTACGGCGAAAAATAGGCTGGTCTTGTGGGAAAGGCTTGATTGGCAGGGAAAAGCTTTGAACCTGATGTTTGCAAGCTTTGTGGTAAAGCGACTCCCACGTGTTCTTTGGGGAGGCTTTGTTGTTGTGACTGGAGGAGGGCTTGACAACATCCTCTTACATTAAACAATACCCAAGAGTTCTGGCAATTCCTGGAGATAACAAAGAGTTGTGGCCTGTACTGTTTTCTGGTGTTTTTGAAGTTTCTTTTTGTTTTTAATATAACAGGAAATAACATTGCTTCTTGTTCTTTTTTAGTATTATAATTATAATTATAATTATAATTATAATTATAATTATAATTATTATAATAATAATTATTATTATTATTATTATTATTATTATTATTATTATTATTATTATTATGGCTCCCAGGCTCATCAACTTAAGGTTCAAATATTTTCAACAATTTAACAATATTGGTTAAAATGGAGGAAGCAATTCTCCAAGAACCATAACAGAAGAAGTGAAGAGCAGCATGGTTTAGTTATGGGAACAGAAACTGTGGATAGTTCAAAAGACTTTGCTACAAAATGATTGAATTTTGCCATGAAATTTTGAATAATATTCATGGTCCCTACAGAAGCAAATGTATTTGAGCACAGTGGTTTCATTTTTGTATCATTCTAATTTACATTATAACAACTTTATAAACAATCTGCTGAACACATAGACTGACACATAATGAACATTTCTATTAAAATCTTACATGTGAACATGGCAGATTTTTTTCAGACCTAATTCACATTCATAGTCCCTGGACAGGGTACATAAAGCTATACAATATAAGAAAGGTTAAGAAAAATAAATAAAAACATAAATACAAAAATTCATCACACTAAGCTGAATTCTCCCTTTTCAGAATTCAGAGATACAGAGACCAGAGCTCAGAATACTTTTCATTACTTTCATTCTCTTATAGTGTTTACAGTTTAGCCTTCAAGCTCTTGACTGCAGATACAGAGAAGGGGAAACAGTATAATCATTTAAACTAGCTCTTCATCATGTGAACTACCTGCTGCTTGCTTTTTGCAATATTTTTCTTAAAACATCCCAAAACTGCTCAAAGGTAAGTCATTTTCTACTGTGCAAATCTTGGCATAATCTATAAGAGCAGAAATGTCCAAAGTTAATATATAACAACTTGGCAGAAAATTACATATATTCTTAGAGAGGGTCTTACTTCAAACATTCTTTGCAAGTCTGTAACATAAAAATGTTATAAAACCATCTTGGGACCATTTACAAATCTAACAAAGAGAATTGTTTGAAAAGTCTGGAAGAATAAATATGAGGTTGTTAAAATTCTTTTCACTAAAATATTTCACCATCCCCAAGACACAGAATTAGCATAGAGGAGCTGTGCTGCTCAACACACTGTAATATAATTTAGAAAGAATTTCTTCAACCAGAACATCAAATTAAGAGTGTGGGACAAGCTGAATGTATAGTGTTCAAGTCTAGACGTGATCAGCCTACACGTTACACTGTTTTGATGAGATGCCAGGAAATAAAGTATTAGTGTACTTCTCTGGAATAGCCTGCACTCAGGTGGCAGTGCACTACCTATTTATAACCATCTAACAATGTTCAAATGTTTTAGTCACAACAATGACTAAAAACACAAGCAATGCTGTTAAAGGTAAATTCAAGTTGATTGTAGTCATATCAACAACACAGCTGATAGGAAATTGTCTTGATGCAGCCAACAAGACACAACACAGCGTGTAACAGATCAGCCCATAGAAGCAGTGTGGTGTATCAGTGTACCTAACTTTAAAGTGCTTTTTAGTGCAAGAAGGTAGAGTCCAGATTACAGAAGGAAACAACATAGTGGAAGAGGTTTGGTTAATATTGCAAATACATGATACCTGAGTATATGTTTCAGTGATGCTGTTAAACTGAATTAGCAGGAGGTTCAGTGCATATTTAAGTGCACTGAACAGCTTGAAGGTAGGTACCATCCCTGAAGAGTGATGTGCAAATTATAGTTCACTAAAACAGAGGGATAGTCAACTGGAATAATAAAAATACATTAAATTCAATATTGTATTATTATTGTTATTATTATTATCATTATTATTGTTGTTGTTGTTGTGATTAAAAAATTAACAACAAATTCAAGATAATGAAAACTAATCTGAAACCGACAAAAATAAAGTCAACATCTATGAAAAATACAAGCATCTCTGATCAGTATGTGCTCTTTGTTTAACACTCTGGCAACTCACAGAGTAATGTGTGTATTATTGTAATGCATGAAGTAATTTTTATGTTATGGCAAATAGATTTTATGTAACCAATACGACGTCAAACACCATTGTCACAAAAACAATCACGCTGGGAGGCAGGAAGAATGTCTGTCAGCTGTGTGTCACGCTCTCATCTAATTGGTCAGAAGCTGCGTTGGTTCTTTTTTCCCATTGGTCGTTTTTCTGGCCGGTCTCGACACAACAGGAAGAGATGCTAACTGGTCGTCTGCCTGGCAGGTAAATATTACACACCGGGGATGCTAGCTGTGGCCATCTCCGACACGACTAAAGGACAGAAACTCCGGACTAACTGGAGCAAAGATGAAACCCCATGCTTTACTGAGGATATTAAGGTATGTAAGAAGCACCAGCTGTTTTCACAGTTCAGAAAAGGAGAAGTTGGAGGGCGCGGCCTGCTGTCATTAGCATGCTAGCTAACCTTAGTGCTAACGTTATGATATTGAGCGGCTCTTAAATTAATGGCTTAATACGTCATTAGCGAAGAAGCAGCCTGATTGCAGAGGACAAATCAGTAACTCAGCCTTTTGCTAGGAGTGTCTAAAAAGAAGAGAAGTTAAATTCAACAACAGTTTTTGTTTGTTGTAGGTACTGCTCAGGAAATTGCTCAAGACTTGGGATTAGCTAGATGTGTGGTTAGTTTCAGGTGTCTCTGGATTCCAGATTACACTGAGCTGGAATGAGTAATCGTTTCACACCTGACCGTGTTTATCTTTTCCCTCCAACACATAGCCTTCTATAAAATGATGCAGCGATGTCCTTTTATATGTATCATTACCTCTGTCAACAAAGACAAACTGCCAGACAACTTCCCCATTTATTTATTTATTTATTTATTTATTTGTGTCACATTCGGATCATCTTGCAGTCGGACATTTATTTGGGTTAAACGTTAAAACGTTTTAATTGCTTTTTTGGTTACCTGTGTGCGCGATTATAGTGCTGATAATCAAGTACATGGACATATTTTGGGGCTTTTAATCTGCCAGTCATCTTAGCTATTGATTCTCTGTATATCCTTTTTCAACTACAGTAATGGGACAGTGCGTCTCGATTGTTTGTGTACTTTTGTTTTTTTGTTGTCAGAATCCCAACCACAAGCTGTCATTTATAATCCCTCCTAAATAAAAATATCGATGTTATGAACAGGTGCATCTGTGGTTGATAATTAATACCCTCATGCTTATGAGTTACTTTTATCACTAAGTAAGTGATTAATTTTCAAGTCTATTTAGAATGTTTGAATTATAAAGACATAAAACAGTACTGTTTAGTTATAACAGAGTTTTTTACCTTCATATAGCCACTAGGATCTGACATTGTAATGAACGCTCAATGACAGTAGACTCAATAAGTATAGAAAGAGACTTCAATTGCACTTTTTTCTGAAGACGTCTCAGCGTTACTCATCCGCTCATTGTGTGAAAATGTGTATATTTTTATAATGCACCTCTTTAATGAGGAATAGAGGGGTGTTTTGTTTCGCATGTACTGAATTATACAGTAGTTCTTCTCAGTGTGCCCATTGAATGGTCGTTGGCATGAAAAAGTTAGTTACCATAACTGTTGTATACAAACTAAAGACTGATGGAGGTTTAGTTCAGGTGATGACTTCTTGCTGTAATCTAGTCACCATTATGAACCTAAATTGAAAACACTGAGCCTGCAGATAACAATTATGAGTCACTGATTGTCAGCACTGATCTTTCCTGAAAGCCAGCATCTCATATCTTATGCTAGATTGTAAAACCTGAACTTGCCTTACCCAGACTACCCATTAAATTCCTGTATTTCCAGAATACAGTTTTTTTTTTTTTAAAAACATCATACTTTGGTTTTGTATGACTGTGGGTAATGTCTCTGTCAGTAACAAAATTTTAAAGCTGATGATCATTCAGACTTCTGTGTTAAATTAATGGCTAAGACAACCACGCACAATGTGATTTACTCTTAACAGTGTAGAGTCTATGATTTAGCTTTTGCGAGTGGTTATATGTTCTGCAACACTAATTAGTCTGTGGTTTATCAAGTCAAGTTGATCCCTTCTTTTTCAGTTGATTTAAAAAATAGCAGCAGAAGTAGTAGTTGTAGTAGCTGGAAATGCATGTCAGATTATTGTGTGAGTTACAGCAAAGTATTTAAGAGAGTTTTTCCATTTTAACGTATCAACACGTTGCTTTAATGTGAGAGTGTAAATCTCACATCAGGAGTGATATCAGAGGGGAGAAGAAACGCTCAGTGCATCATCATAATGTAATGCTATGATGACTTTAATGTGATGGGAACACGATCATTGAGGAAATTGTATGTTAGAAGGAAAATTTTTAATATCACTTCTCGATTTAAAGGGAGCCAATGAAGAGGAGCTAATATGAGAGAAATATAATCTCTCTTTCTGTTTGCTGTTAGTACTCTTTCTGTGTGTTTTGGATATACAGAAGAGTGAAGTAAGCTTTATGATAAGGAATCACGGTGGGCCAGCCAGGAAGTAAGATTCTGGAATGTGGGCAGGTTTGAACACAATGACCTAAAGGATCTTTTGCCCATTTCCTTTGCTTCAGAAAAGAAACCGACAGCCACAGCTGGATTAGCATCTAGCAGGTAGCTGATTTAAAGTCCATGTGAGATCAGGAACTTCTGTTAATTTAAAGTCTGTCAAATGTGATAAGCAAGCACATTTTCTTTTTTACATGTAGTATCTGTCAGAAAGAAACTTTCAGAAACTGTGTTTTCTGTTGGAAATTGTGCTGGGATTGTTTTCATCTCACTGGTTTTACAACCAACAATGTTTAGGGTGGATTAGATGAGGATTTGTGTTTGTGTATACAGTACTGAAGCCTTTAAGCATGGGGTGCCTGAGATCACAGCATACACGGGCACACACGAGCCTTTCACCAGCCTCCTGTCACTAATAATCCTTGAAGCAAAATATAAATCACTGAACAAGCCACAACATGCAAAGTAGTTACACATTTAGCTAATTATGATTTTGCATCATGTTATGTATATTGTACTAAACAAAACAGTCAGATAAGTCAAACTTTCCTCAACTCATTCTTCTTGCTTCCTCCACTTCTCTACCATTGATTCATTAAAGTTGAATTCTCTCGCAGCTGCTCTATTCCCATGTTGATGCAGTTTATTAATGACTAACCTCGTATTGTGGATGGATTATCTCAGTTATTCTCCTGACTGAAGTTTGGTCCGTTTACAGCATCCTGCCATGTGGTTGCATTTGTCCCTAACCATCGGGAACCCTCACGTTAGCTTTTATCGAGTGGAAAAAAGTTAGATTTTTGAGCGCCGTGTACCACATAAAACCGGTTCGAGGTCAGTAAGCACAACCAGAATTCATACATATGGCGCACCGGATTATAAGGCGCATTGTCGATTTTTGAGAAAATTAAAGGATTTTACGTGCGTCTTATAGTGCGAAAAATACGGTACTGGAAATGTGAATAATGTGACTGGTTTGAAGTCTTAAAGAAAACTTCACAGTAAGTTAACTATATGCTAATAACTAATGCTAATATTATTATTTTCATGGTTTGGGCTTGCCTGTCTGTGCTTGTGTCCAATTATTGTGAAAATCTCTTAAGCGCTTCATTGGGACTCATGAATGAACTGATTAGATTTTAGGAGCCAAGGCTCAAGGGCATTGTGACCCGACAAAACAGAGTTTTGGAAAATCTACGTGCTGACTGTTATGTTCTAATATGTAAAAATGTCTGCTGCATCTTTGCTTCATGTCTAGGAGGATGTGAACTATAACTTGGAGGGATACGACCACAGGAAATAAGATGAAATAAGTAATGATCCTTTTGCCCACCGTTCTTCCTTCATCTCGTTTATTATTTTTCCTTTCTTACAGAATTATATTTGTAAATTAATCTGCCAGATTTTATGTGATGTAAATTTTATGCCAAATATGACTCGGCTCTGCCAGTGTAGACATATTGTAGTTCTAACATGTAACTTGCTGTGTGGATGCAGCAGTTTTGATAACGCACATTGTTTATCATTATGTATAACACAGTTTGCAAAATAGTTAAGACACTGTAAAATGTAAATAAAGGAATAAAAGCAAAAAAACTGTGACGTATTTGAACTCTATATTAAAGAAATTTAAAGAAAAACATATTAGCGCTAGAAACTTAATTATTATTGTCATTATTATCATCATTTTTTTTAAATGAATCATTTTGAGTGTGGTGCAGTTGCGACAGAGGCATATTTAGTGTTTTTCATTTTTGCTGATTTTAGAAAGACGGGAAACAGGATTTTTTTCACAATGAGTCTAAACTTTTCAGCCCTTAACGAGTCTAGACATCCACTTCAGACTTATAACGTCCAGAATGTAGTTTCAACAGGTTTCATGGCATTGGCTACAAAAGAAATCTGGATGCCAGTATTTCTTTAAAACTTTCAAAGCTTGTTCAGAATTTATTAGGCCCTCACGGATGTGCAAGATGTTCATCTAGTGACCACTAATACAATCCCGTGCTTCCGCGGATGCTGGCTTTCAAATTGTGCACTGAGAAAGTGGATCGCCCCTCTGGAAATCTGGAACTCTATGTGCCAAAACAGTTCCTGCGATTTCCAAGAATAATTTTAAGTTGTTGACTCACCCCCCCGAGGAGGCAGCTGTGTTGTTTTGTGGATGCAGAGACATTTCTAAAGGGAAAGAAATAGTTTAATGTTGTATTTATCTGCATGATGGCTGTAACAAGTCACTTTTGATAGCATTTGTCTTTCTCTGCAGTAATGTAGTTCATTGCATACTTAAACATGTTCATGTGCCAGTGAGAATAATCTGACATTTGATCCTTTCAGTTTTAGACATCAGACTGCGAGGCTGTAGCCATGGATGGGCATGCTGCCAAAACCAATGAAAGCACCTTCCCCAGCTTTGTGGATCTGGATAATTTCCTTACCAAGCATGATTCCAACTTCATCTGGCTTCTTGTTGGTCAGTAGTAAAATTTTTATGGAGACACTTAATTTGTATGTGTAGCTTTGTTAAATTCAGTGTTGGTTACCCTGCCAGTTGCAAATATTGGCTTTGCAGCAGTAATATTATTTCAGTCAATGCAAGTTTATGAGAGTGTGATTTAATTCAATTCACTGCACACAAAGGCTGTTTTTTTGGCCTTTATACTCAGTGTTGAATGCATAGCAGTGACTCAGCAATTATTCACCTCAGTTTACAGTAATTTTATGTGTTCTCTCAACATGTTGGACATTTTGTTGTACTGTGTCTAGTCCTAGATCAACTTTTTAATAGCAGGTGTCCATTGAATTTAAGCTAAATCCATGTCTGGTTTCAGTCACTAATGAATAGGTATTTCTTTATTATTTGTTTACTTGGTGTTGTCATTAAGTCATTTAAACTTTAGGGGTTTTGGTCTGTCCACTCAGGAAGCAAAAACCGTTGTGAATCTGTTTCACCTGTTTTGGTTGAAAGTGACAGTAGATGCTCTGGAGAGGCAAAAACAACAAAAAGGACCGATTTTGCAGGTCGTGGCAACTATTTGTCTCTCCCACCTGGCTTATTATTCCCTAGTTTTGCTATGTGCTTCTGTCCTTTTTGCTACTGTTAGCGTAGGATGGCATATGCATTTATGCATACCTTTGCAGTAAGGTTTACATTGTCTCCCAGCATAGTCTCAAGACCTTGGAGGAGTGGTATACAGGGCCATATAAGGGCATAAACTCAGCAGCAGAGCAGGTATTTGCTCCGTTGTGTGAAGAGGAATAGGAGGAGCAGTGCCAGAGAGCCCTATGAAATAACCTCCAGGGGGGCTATTCATGCCAATGGCTCTGGCCAACCTTTCAAAAGCAAACTCCATCAGGGTGCCATGAGGTCCTGGTAGGACCCGTGCTCAAAGACCGCCACTGTAAATCTCAGCTAACATTCCCCAGAGAACACCACAAGTGTCAGGTCTGATAGTGGAACCACATCCACATAGAGAAGAGCAGGTTCACCTGAATTTGCACCAAAACAGGTGAAATGGAGTGTATATGAATTCCATCTGCATTAACAATTATAATCCCTAAGGAAACAGAGTATTTTCAGGTGGGGGTTCCGAATTTGTTACTAGTATGATGACTGATGCTGTGCTGCTGCTGAATTTGACCCAACAGAGATTAATCAAGCATTGTGATTATATTTGAAAGTGTTGGCCTACTAAATTGTTATGTTTACAAGCAGACAGAAGCTTCTGTTACTCTTAAAATTAATTTTACTGACTGAAATCATGTCCTTTCTTTCCCCTTTCAGCCACCATTCTGTCCTGTGGATGGATTATCTATTTAACTTATTACAACTCACGCAACATTGGCCTCATTCTCACCCTCATCATCAACAGACTCTACAAGGATGGCTACATTCACATCGGTGTGTTCATCAGGAGCTCTGTCGCACAGTGATGAATAGGGAGGAGGAAGCTTTCAGTTGAAGGCGTTAACTCAATCTGCTGAATATTTCATGATGAGCCAGGTTCTCTCAGTGATTATATCCACAGCGTCTGAGCAAACAATACCAGACTGAGTTTCTAAACATGGGTGACACAATCCACAATCCAATGAAACCTTACTTAGTTTTTAGGATGTGAGCTTCTCTTTCAAAAACGCATATCAATTAAACACAAACACAAACTTGAGCCTGACTGACTGCATGAATGAGAAGTGCAAAATGACAACAAAGGCAGCATAAAAGTTTAATGAGAAGACCAAAGCGTAGTTGACATCTCTTTGCCAACATATGCTGGTACAAACTGAGCAGTCACCCTTGTCTTTTCTATCCAGATAAAGAGACTGTACACTTTTTACTGACATATTTGTGGCAGGTGGTAAGCAGGTTTAAACATGCCTCAGGTGTGTTTCGCCATCATTTGGCCTCAGTTCAATCCTGCATGAATTTACAGGAAGGCATTAGCCTTTGTGGTTCTGTGTGGATTTTTGGAGCGAGTGAGACATTCTCTCGTCAGTCAGTGGAAAGAAATTCCACCAGTGTGAGGAAGCGTCACCTTGGATGATAATGCGTTGAAGCACTCAGTATTGAAACTGAGAAAGACATGTTATGAGCCAAAAGAGATTATTAACAGGAAATCATGTTCGAGCTTTCAAATTCGTCTTTCTCACTCAGTGACAGACTCTGACCCACTTGCTGATTTAGATCCTAATTAAGATTGTTTTTTGGGTGTTTTTTTTTTTTCTCTCTTTG
>VUQG01029258.1:0-28659 GCA_015106755.1 Etia nguti | reverse complement strand
TGCATCAGCGAGGTTGATGAGTCAGAGTACCAGGCTGTGGTCGACTCCTTTGTCACGTGGTGTGAGCAGAATCATCTGCAGCTCAACGTGGCAAAGACAAAGGAATTGATCGTGGACTTCAGGAAGACCAGGAAACACTTGACCCCTGTTTCAACCCAGGGGGTCAATGTTGACATTGTGGATGACTATAAATACCCTGGAGTATACATTGACAATAAACTGGACTGGGCTAAAAACACCACAGCACTTTACAGGAAGGGCCAGAGTCGTCTCTATTTTTTGAGGCGACTGAGGTCCTTCAACATCTGCCAGAAAATGCTCAGGATTTTCTATGAGTCTGTTGTGGCCATTGCTATCCTCTATGCTGTTGCATGCTGGGGGAGCAGGCTGAGGGTCGCAGATGCCAACAGGGGGGATGTGGGGATGGAGGGGATGGAGCTGGACTCTCTTAAGGTGGTGTTTGAGAGGCAAATGTTGTCCAAGATAAAGAGCATGTTGCATTCTGATTCTGATTCTGATTCATCCACTTATTGAAGAAAATAAAGGATATTTATGGTGTTTGAGATCAGAAGAATATTTGTGCAATATTTTTTTATTAATGTCTTGTGACCTGATTTACTACATGTAGCTCTGCAGGTCACTAAACCCATGAAAAGTGTGGAGGTACCAGAGACTCAAGTGGCCACATTCGAGTGTGAAGTTTCCCACTTCAATGTGCCGTCCACCTGGCTGAAGAATGGAGTGGAGATTGAGATGAGTGAGAAGTTCAGGATTGTGGTTCAGGGAAAACTCCATCAACTGAAGATCATGAACACCAGCAGGGACGACTCTGCAGAGTACACCTTCATTTGTGGCAACGACCAAGTGTCTGCAACACTTACCGTCAACCGTAAGAATTCTGACATCCCATAACGTGATATGAAAATATTGTATCTGAGTGAGACTCAAAAATAAAACCAGATTTCATAGTACGGGGGATTTGAAATCATTTCTAAATTATATAAACACCCAATTTAACATATTTTAAGCTTTAAAGTTCCAAAATTCTCACTTTATATTTGAGCTATATTACTATTCTGTCCTCAGAGTAAGTGCTAGTTTGTCCATCAGAGAAACTCGGTTGTATTTTCTTCCTCTCAGGTACAGGAAATCATAAAACTGAAATAACAGAGAGAAAATGAATAAATACAAAAAACAACAGTATGTCAAAAAGTCTGCCAAAATAAAAGTATCTCAATAATTGATATACAGTTATAGCTAAAATTCTTCAAATGCAAATATAGTGAATGTTTGTCAGACATGTCTTTTTGTATTTCCCTCAAATTTTGTCCCCCAGCGGTTCTGATCACCTCCATGCTGAAGGACCTGAATGCCCAAGAGAGAGACACTATCACCTTTGAGGTCACCGTCAACTGTGAAGGCATCACGTACAAATGGCTGAAGAACGGCGTGGAAATTAAGTCATCGGACAGGTGCCAGGTCCGCAGTCGGCAGCTTACACACTCCCTCACCATCCGAAACGTTCACTTTGGAGACGGGGGAGAGTACAAGTTTGTGGCCGGCTCTGCTGCCACCACTGCTAATCTCTTTGTTGAAGGTAACCTGGTGCTGAGCATGTTTACAGTCTGTAGAAGTGGTGAGAAATGCTATGAAACGTCTCTGAAAATGTTGTTCTTTTCAGCTCGTGTGATTGAATTCACCAAGAAGATCAAGGACATAAAGATCACAGAGAAGAAGAAGGCAGTTTTTGAGTGTGAGGTTTCTGAGCCTAACATCCAGGTGATGTGGATGAAGGATGGTCAGGAAATGGACATGTCTGAGGAAAGGTCTGTCGGTGCTCGTTAAAGCTTGGCCATGCTTAATCTGAAAATAACTATTACCAACTTCTCCTTCCCTTAGACAATGACAGCTTTTAGAGGTTAATTGTGAGTTGGATATCTTCTGCCTTGTATCCAAAGGTATATTGTGACAGCAGAGAAGTATGTTCACCGCCTCGTGATCCAGACGGTTCGAGTGTCTGATGCTGGGGAATATTCAGTGGTAGCTGGATCAAGTGTCTCCAAGGCCCGGCTCACTGTGGAGGGTCGCGACATTCGGATCTCGGAACCCCCTGAGCGGGAAATTACGGTGAGGTGCTTTTAAAACTCACTTACTTATGTTTCAGATTAAAGCTTGTGTCTTTCAGGTAATCACAGTTTGAGGATTAAAGATGCTTCACTGTTTTTTAAGACTGCTCATTTATTTAATTGTAATGAGTTTCATCTTATTTTAATCCTACTTTAACTTTTGAAACCAAGACTGCTCTGTTTCAGAACCATTTCTTTTTTAAATACACAGGAGTTACGCAGGAATCCAAAACACACAGGTGTGATGGAGAAATTAATGTCAGTTTGGTACATGTATATGTTTTAGCTTGGAAAGACACGGGTTGTTTACGTTTACAGATACTAAACCTGAGATTTACATTTTTATTTCTCTTTTATTTCTTATTTAGAAATATGCCTTAAAGTCTCATAAAGATGCACTAGAAACAATGTGTAAATATATATATTATTCTGTCTCTCTGTGGAAGCAATGACCTTAAGTCAAAAGGAGAATAGCGATTGGCCATAAAAAACAAAAAACAAAAACGTTTGCATATAAACCTATCAAGTTTGTCAGTCCCCGACAACATGCTTTATTGCACTCACCTTTAAAAAAAGGTGTGATACAAAGGAACCTAAATGGTAGAATTTTGGGTGCTTGGTGATTGTATTTAATGACATTTTCAACAGAGATAGAAATGTAAATTTTACACTATCCCCTCCTAGGTTCTGGAGAAACACCGTGCAACCTTTGAGTTTGAAGTGAATGAAGAAGATGTGGAGGGTCACTGGCTGAGGAATGGTATGGAGATCCAGTTCTCAATGGAAGACAGATTTAACTATGTGACCATCAGGAAGCTGCATCGCCTCACCATCTCAGAGACCTACAGGAGTGATGCTGGGGAGTACACCTTCATTGCTGGCAAAAATAGAAGCACCATGCAGCTTCGAATAAACGGTAAGTCGAGCGTGAAGTATATCACACAGAAAGGCTTGTGGAAATGATGTGTACAGTATGACTGAACACTTAAAAACTGGTTGTTTCTTGTATGTTTCTAAACAGGCCATTTATTTCAAACTTTCTCATTGGAGATACAATTGTGCTTTGAAGGTTACATATACTCATCATTTTGGCAATTTTGGCTTTATAATTATTTCTTTGAGCTGTTGTTTTTAAGGGTAAAATATCTGTGCAGCATATATCTTTAATGACTTAAATAAAATTAGAATTGGGTGCATAAGATTTGAATTTATTTAGGATTTTTCTCTAATCCACACATGGTTAAAAGAATATGTACAGGCTCAAGTATATACATACAGAAGTGCTGCTGAAGGTTCTAGCAGGCCTAAATGCAGACAAGGAAGGATGGACATAAGGAAGCAATTTATATTGCATTACAAAAGGTCCAGGAAACAAAACATAAAGCACCAAAGGGAAAACTAAATCCACAGACACAGAACAGCAATCAGCAAAGTGGAGATGTGGGGAAAGCAAGACACAGCTGAACAGAATTGGATGATGAGAACTGACATGAGAGGATGGAGCAAGAAACATTGAGCAAGGAGCAAACTAACACAACAATGCACATAAACTCAGAACACTGGGAGAAAAAACCCAGGATCATGACACTAAAGGTGTACTGTCTGGTGTACAATTATTCCACTCTGTAAAAGGACTGTTAAAAGCCCCAAAACACCATGAAATCCATGCCCAGATTTCGAATGACCTATGTTATGCCCACCTGCATTGAAAAAGCGAAAAGGTTAATTTAAGGTACCAAATTATGTAGTTTTCATACCGCTGTATATTCCAGTTAAACCTTATCTATAAAATATTCTGCCTCGTTCAGTCCCTGAGCCTCCTCAGATCCTTCGCCACATGGAGCCCCAGTCGGTGGAGGCTGGAAAACCAGCTCGCTTCTCAGTCCAGGTGAGCGGTGTTCCCCAGCCTCAGGTCTTCTGGTACAAAAACTCCCAGACTCTCTCCGCTGGCTTCAAGTGCAAGTTCCTGCACGATGGCAACGAGCACACACTGCTGCTAATCGAGGTCTTTCCTGAAGACGCTGCTGTCTACACCTGTGAGGCCAAGAACGAGTATGGCACTGCCACAAGCACTGCAACACTCAATGTTGAAGGTGAGACATGGTGAGACACAGAATAAACACAAAAGAAATATGCAGAAATATGTGGGACACACATAGAATCCCCACTCCCAGCTGTCTCCTGGGGCCTATCTACTGTGCACTATAAACACACCCCTTTCACTCAGTTTCAGATTTTCACAGAGTTTCAATTTTAAATTCCTGTCCAGGCTTTATGGAGGTCTTTTAAAGTTGTTCTTTGGAAATTGGCTGCTTTTAAAATAATTTTCAGTGTAGTCCTTATACCTGAGGGTAATGGTTTTTCAAGCTCTCTTTTAACCTCACAACCATGCAGATTAAAGTCTATTACACCACTGTTAACTTGATGGATGTGGGTGGGTGTGTAATTCTTAAAAGCTGTTTGGGCTTTGTTTTTTGTGGGGTTTGGACAATGTCTGGAAATGTGCAACAGGACTGGGCACGTAAAAAGCAACCTCATGGTGCGTGCTAGAAAATGTGACATTATAGGACTAAGAATAAAATGATGGTAAATGGACTGATTCTTATATAGCGCTTTTCTACTCTCCCGGAATACTCAAAGCGCTGTATACAACATGCCTCATTCACCCATTCACTTCTAAACTCAAGTGCAACTAATAAACATTCACACTCCGATGAACGCATCGGAGGGCAACTTGGGGTTAGTATCTTGCCCAAGGATATTTGGCATGCAGACTGGGGGAGCCAGGAATCGAACCACCAACCTTCCAATCAGTAGCTGATCTGCTCTACCACCTGAGCCACAGCCACCCCCAATGTCTAGCCTTATATGTGAATTCCATAAATTCAAGGTTTTCCTACTTGATATTCTCCACCAGAAATTGTTTTTTCTGACTTAGCGGTCCTAAATAAACTGAACAGGTATTTTCTGACAGGTCAGATCATATCATCAGGTGGAAATGACTTCTGCATATTTTTAAGTTACACTTTATTATTAATTCAACACGATCATTGAGGTGATGATAGTTTCACTGTAATACAAATGATGTAGGGCAGCTGAACAACAAGCACTAAAATAAGAAAAGTAAAAAGTTTTCCTAAAGTTTGGGAAAAGATAAAGAAGAAGACTATTTGTGTTATGTAACTACTTTTTGTCAGTGATTCCTAAAAAGAGGACCATGTACCGTGTTGAATGCTTTTCTCCTGCCTGTCAGCACATGGAGTTTTTGTACCGCCAACCAACCAGCTAACTAGCAAGTGTATGAATATGCAGTGCAAGCCTGCAGGGGAGCCTCCACACTGCTCCACCTGGTGGATACACAAGGTTTACCACCGGTTGCTCATTAAGGGAGTTACTACTCATAGTTGCGTCGTCCACGTCACAGGCGGCAATATAACTACCGTCAAGGAACAGTCGAGGAGACCGGTCAAGAATTAGCCAAGGACCCACCATGGCCCTGTCAGGGACCAGGCAGACATTGTAAGTAGCTGTATCTGTACTGATTCAGGTTCTTCTGTTGCAGTATCAGAGGTGGTTTCTCCAGACTCCCCTGCTACTGTTGCTCCACCTGTCATCATCTCACCCATTACCAGCACTTCAGCCTACGAGGGTGCGCCAGCTTGCTTCCAGTGCAAAGTCCGTGGAGATGGTAAAAAATACAATTTCTTACTGAGTATACTGAAACAAACTGACAGTATTGCTCAGTTTCTGGTAATTATGCTGCACAGAATTTTAAGTTGAAAGTTTATTTCAACCTGCGGCCACTTCCTGTCAATGGAATTTCCTACCTACGCATAAGTTTCAGTAGTGGTAGTGTGTCCTTTGGTCTTCTCTTGAAGCCAGTGGAAACTCGCTAAAACTGGATTATGGCACACAACTAATTAACCACCTTCTGACTTATTTACTCTTGCTGTTTACCCACAGTGCAAATTTACTGCAGTATATTAACACAAGCCTTGCTTTTTCCTTTGTCAACCATCAAGATGTAAAGATAAGCTGGTTCCACAAGAAAAAGGAAATCAAACAGTCAGAATTCTTCAGGATATCTCAATTTGATGACAGCTGTCAGCTGGAGATCTCCAGAATTTATTCAGAGGATGAGGGCGAGTACACCTGCATGGCCACAAACAATGGAGGGACGGTATCCTGCTCTGCAACTCTTACATTAGACGGTGAGTTTATTACTAAAAAAGAAAGGCTGCTTTTCTTACTCTGAGACAATTGAAGTGTCAATAACAGAAGCTCACAGCAGTGCTGGTTTCAGATCAACACACTGTCACTTTTTCTGTAGATTATGATTTGATACTTTGTTGTCTGGCAATAACAAATCCTACACATTTCGTTTTTAGAACTCGTTCTTTGAGGTTAGGATTAAGTGATATGTTAAAGTGAATCTCAACAGCAACAACAGTGGGCAAAAGAAAAAGGAAAAAAATCTGCCTGTGTAACAATGGCATCCACCCATCCATCCATCAGCTGGAGCCTATCCCAGCTGTCTTAGGGCGAGAGGCAGGGTACACCCTGGACAGATCGCGAGTCTGTCACAGAGCTAGCACATAGAGACAGACAACTATTCGCACTCACATTCACACCTTTAGAGGTGTTCTTTAGAGTTACCAATTAACCTAACCCCACTAATTGCATGTCTTTGGACTGTGGGAGGAAGCCGGAGTACCCGGAGAGAACCCATCATACTGCCTATGATGGCACTGAAGGATCATAAAATGAATAATGAAAAATATTGATATGCTTTAAAAAAAAAGAGAGAGAAAAATGTGGGCTTTTGTGTTGGAAGTGTTTATTAACTATGTAGAATTAACTTTGTAAAATTACTCCCATTGCAATGGGTTTTATAGTTATATAGGTATGCAATGAAATGTGACCAAATAAAGGAGAGAAGAGGAATAACTGGGGATGCTTCCATTCAGAAATAGTTCCCTGTAGTTTTATGACATGGTGTGGATCAGGGAACAATCTTTCATAAAAATACAAACAAGTTAATATCATTGTGTTTACTTTTTACTTTTTCACCTGAGTTCTGTGTCAAAGTTTTTATCCTTGCTTTCTTCACTGAAATATGACCTCATGAGCCCCCAATCAGTTTCAGTTTAGTGATTTGAAATTTCAGTGGTGCGCTGCAGTTCCAAGGTGGGGAAGCTCAGCCATGATAGCAAGAGACCATTTGCTCTGATCCATATAGTTTTGGTTGTTTGGGCTCTTTTTGTAGTTAGTTTAGTTTCTAGTTTCTGTTATGCTGTGAAAGGGCGGAAGATATTCCCTTATTCCCAGCTCCTGACAGATCACACAAATGGTGCTTACTGGGATGGAAATAGAACAAAGTACACTGAGCCAATGAACATGCTTCATTTCAGGGCAAAAGCAAACCTGGGACAGATCTGTCGCCACCAACATCACTCACCTAAAGATACCTTCAATTTGCCAAAAGCCAATTTCATCCAACCAATCACAAGCTGTACAGCGCCACATGGGGAGGTGGCCCACTTTTATGCGTGTGTAGCTAGCATGCCAAAATCAGAAATAAGCTGGTTCCACAACCAACAGTCGGTTCAGCCTATAAAGAATGTTATATATCATTTTGCTGAGATGACAAACACTGCCACTCTCATCATAGTGTATGCTTTCTGCTAGCATGCAGGCCAGTACACCTGTAAGACTGCTAATACTGCTGAACAGGCCACGTGCTCAGCCACGCTCACAGTAAACGAAGAAAGTAACCCCTCCTTATTAGCTCCAGACAAAACACTTGTCAAGACAAAACTTGAGAGGATGTCCTGAACTGATGTGCAATATCACTGTCACATTACTTACTAGCAGGTTTGATTCTCTTTGAAACTCTTCTTCAATCAGAAAAACCTGACAAAAAAGCCCCAAAACAGGAACCCACAGAAATTAGTAACCTACTAATGACTAATTTTAAGATACAGAATGTAAAGATGCTTCAAGGCAGCTACAGTAAGACTTAGATTTATTTTAATGTGTTTGAGCGCACTGCAGTATTAAAAATAGCAAAGAAAAACAAACAAACAAACACAAAAAAACTGATTAAATGAGTCAGTATTTCTGTATTGTAAATAAAACATGCAATAAAAAACTCAAACATGTTTTTAATAAAAAGATAAAGTTGTGAATAACTGTATTTAAAGAAGAGTAAACTGTTTAATTAATATTTACAAATTCATTATATTCAAATAATCACGGGAAAGCATTTAAACAGACATTATTAACACATTTACATACATATTAGCTGCCCTGCTTAATTGTTTCTGATGATTAACGGTCGTAGAATGCACTTTGTACATTTTCTGCTCACTACTGACTTCTAGGCTTCAAATACATTTTCTCCCCCTGGTGGTAACGCAGCTTCTGCATGTGTGTTGTTCATGTTTTGGAGAGGCAAAGCAACATTATTTAGGTGGAATGTGCACACAAATGCAGAAGAGGTTACAGTCCCTGGCACTAATGTACCATCACAATAATGTCCATGGCCCAGCATAACAACCGCTGAATGGACCAAGGCTTCCCCTTTATTAGAGGGCGCTCAGGCATCCTCATCCAGCTACAGAGAGGACGCCTAATTCTGAAAGTCCTGCACCCACAGAGATTAGAGGCCATCAGCCCTGTCAAGAATGATGCCATGTTTCACTTGCAAAATAGAGAAAGGTGCTGGCAACTGCTTTTCCATGCAACCTTGTGACAAAAAAACCTGAAAAAACCTTCTTTTTTGTATGCCCAGATATTTTGTATTCTGAGTGGGCTGGCACATTCTTGGTCCAACTGACTGACCTGACATCAGCCAGACAGGCTGTATAACAGTACCTGGGTGTTTACCTCCTCTTCATCCATATAGAAAATCATCCAAACACTCTGATGGATATGGAAGCTTTATATACTTTCTGTAGGGAAAGGCATTGAGAGGGACAGAAAACTGTCAGTTCTTTATGTAAATGTACATTATATATGTATATATATGTGAAGGAAATGTGTTTCTACATCTGTCCGTGTTGGGATCAGTGTGTTGATGAAAAGTAAATAAATGTCATGTCTTGTCTTCACAGTGACTCACGTGAGAGAGCAGGCTGAAGCCAAGACTGAGCAGGAAGTCAAAGGTAAGGTCATAAAGATTACTTTTCATCACATATTAGAACGAGCTTTACTCATGATCACGGATGGAGTGGAAAAACAGCAGTTGGAGCAGACTGAATTTTAATTTGAAAGTACTCTGACACTGGTTAACTCCAAGCTGTGACTCACTGAAGCAGATAAATTGTTAATGAGAGCAAAGTGATAATCGCTACGTGAGTGGATGTTTTGTGTTGGATCATACTTGTCATGCATCCATGCTTTTATCATTTCTATATTTCAGGATGAACTGTCCCTTAAAGCCCTTTGACCTTCCACAGTTGCATGACATCTTTATATATATATCTTGATAGGAAACACTTTCTAAATTGTCTTTAATATTCCATCTGGTCTTACTTTGATATTATTTTGTGGTTTCCCTCAGGTGAGAATTTGAGCAGTTTGCATCCAAAAGTTTATTTTATCTTTGGCATGAAAGTTAATCTGATCTTTTCCCAGAAAAACGCGGGTCTGTATTTTTAAAAGATATGGAAGATTGCCGAATCTGGAACTGATACCTTCCTCCTGCAAAATATTTCTTAGCCTGGCTTGCAGATAGTGGAATGTGATTCCTGTGGTTTGCTTTCTAAATAACCCCAGTAAACCTATATTAGTTCGAATAAACGCCGTCTCACCAAATTCTGCTGCTTCATTGGTTAATTTTGGAATATAATAGTTTTTTTTAGAGAGTTCTGCATCTCATTCATACTTGTGCATCTTTCATTCCCTGTTTAAGTTTAAGGATTAGAAAGGGCGTTTATTCTTCTGTCTGCAAGTCAGGTAAGAAATATTCTAGCATAAAACAACTTTCAACAACTAAAACACGCAAATGGTAGCAGTCCATCTTGAAAATATGCTTCTTTAATCACAACAAAATAATATATGTTTTGAAGAAATTTCCACAGACGAAGGATCAAAACTTCCTGCAGGTTTCTAATAAAAAGAATCAAGTCTTGCGTTTATTCGAACAAATATGGTGAGTGAATTTTTTTATGGCATTGTGAGTCCTTGCATGCATTTAATATTTCCATTAATGATTCATTCAAGTCCTTTTTTTTTCAGTTTTTACCCCTGGAAGCTGTGTTGGTCTGACAGTTGTCCATTTCTGTTTGCAGAACTGTTCTGTCCTCAAAGAAAAGAAGAAACTGTGCATTGCAGCACAGAACTCACTGCCACTTGGCAGCTTAGAGGAGCCTTCTCCGACACTGAGGATTTCATAGATCATGGCCTGGTGTCAGCCAATCGTTGCTCCAGCAGGACTTCATCCATCAGCTCATGGACAGAAAACATTAAACCATCTTTCACAAAGAAACTCAAGTTTCAGTCCGTCTTAGAAGGGGAGGCAGCAGAGTTCAAATGTAAACTGATTGCCTGCCCTCCTCCTACTATCCTCTGGTTTCATAATAACAGATCTATACCTAAAGAGCATAGGCGCAGGATCTGCACTGACAGCAGAATGCATGTTCACACTACCAGTCTGGTTATTCATGGTGTCAAAGAAAAGGACTCGGGCAGTTATAAGGTAATGGCAATAAACATTGAGGGTTCTGCAGAATCCACAGCATCACTTCTGGTGTCACTGAGAGAAGAGCAGTCTGCTAACTATCTTGGCTTTGTTAGACGCACTGCTAAAGCACACGAGAGCATCGATACCATGGCAGAGCAGAGGAAAGAGAGGAAGTTTAGGGTTGACCTCAGATATGTCGGGTCTCCTTTTGACAAGATGTCCAAGGTCCATCAGGGTAGATCTCGATCTAAGAATGCTCTTGTGCGTACTGTGTACTTCATGCCTGGTTCCCATTCAGAAGACAAGGAACCAGAAAAGGAGTCCAAGCGGTTAGAAACTGCCTCTGAGCGTGCCCTGTCCCCCACCCCGATGTTTGACAGATCTGAGCGCTTCAACGACAGATTCAGTGATATCTACTGTGACCGACGCACTGGCACCAGGTTCAGTGATAAGTTCAGTGACAGGTGTAGTGACAGATATAGTGAGAGGTTCAGTGACACTGAGAGTCTCCACAGTGAGGTAAGAACAAAACTTACTACACTCCAAAAAGCTGTCAAACAGAAAAAGAGGCTTTCTATTTCCACCATGTCTTCCTCTGAGTTTGAGTTAGAATCTGTTGCCAGCGAGTCAAGCTATGCAGATTATGTTGAGAGACTTAGGGTCAAACCTGCTTCTTTGCCTGATATTCAGCATTTCAATCGACCCTTTGATTTGGGTGAGGCTTATAGGGAGTTTCAAGGTAAAACCTCTAGCAGGGATCCCGCTGAGCCTTGTGTTAGACATTCATTCGAGCCTCAGTCAAGAACCAGGGCCATCCAATTAATGAGAGGTGAGCTGGTCAGTACAAGTGTGTCAGAAACAGAAAAGACATCAAACGACAAACATTTAGAGAAACTAGAGGATAAAAAAGTTAAGGGTTTTGTTGAAATGCAAGCAGATGTGGTTAATGACCATAAGGTGCAGGTTACAAATGTTGGGATGAAGGCATGTAATCTTGAAGGACCGTTCTGTGAGAAAGCGGTTTACCCAGAAACTACAATGTACACTGAAAGTGTGCCCTCTCAAGAAGCAACATCACTCATACAATTGACCAGGCCAAAGTCAGTAACATCTACCAGAGAGAAGTTTCTTAGAGAAGACACAGCAGCAACAGAAATAGCTGATCCGTGTAAAGAAGCATTTGCTGGGGAGGGTTTGAGGGCTCGTTACGAGAAGAGCCTGGAAGCTGAACGAATAGCTTGTCAGGAGAAACTCCTCGCCCTGAGGATCAGGAAATGGCAGCAAGGGAGTAGGATGTCAGAAGAGGAGACATATGATCCTGAAACTGATCTGCCCGTTGTCCCTGAGGCAAAGTGCACAGAGCCCACAGGGCACATTTACAACCAGCAGGAGAAAGGAGCAACTGTGGAAACTGAGGCCATACACTCTTCTTTTCATGAATCACTCAAAAAAGAGGCATGGGAAGATCATCCTGAAGCAATGGCTCAATCAACACCCACATCTACAATAAAGGTGAGAAGCAGGGAAGTGGAAAGGTCTGCCTCCGTGGTTACAAAAGCTTCCACAGTGACAACTGGGCTAGAAGAAAACACAGCACCACTGACGCTGATACAAAAATCCCCAAGAATAAAACCTAAAGCAGCAGAAGAAGAAAAGGAGTTTTCACCAAGAACAAAACCAAGGCCAGAGGACAAATTTAGAATTTCAGAGAGATTTATTAGTGAAAAAGTAACACCAGACAGCAAAGGGGAAAAACAGGTTGAGCCATGTGATGAGTTTGCAGGCAAGTTTTTTAGAGCTCAATATGAGAAGAACCTAGAAACTGGAGGAACTGAATGCGAAGAGAAACGCCTTCCCTTAGGGATCAGGCAGGAAGGCATGAGAATATCAGAAGAGGGGACATTTGACCCTGAAACTGATCTGCCTATTCCAGCAGACACACAGTACAGGGAGAGTGAGGAGCACGTTCACACCCCACAAGAAGTAATGGAGAAAAAGATAGCTCCTGTGCCAATGCCTATGGCACCTAAATTTAAAGGGGTAGCAGAGCAGCTTGAAACACCTCCCCACTTGGTCAAAGCACAAATGAAAACAAATCTAGAAGAAATGGAACATGAGAAACAAAAATTGCCGAGATTAAAAGCTAAAGCAGCAGAAGCTGAATTTGAGTGTAGATCTGAAACAAAAGCTAGAGCAGAGAAGATGCTGTTTGAGAAGACGAGAGCAGAAAAGGAGCTCCAGCTGTCGAGGGAAAACATCTCAGACCTGAAGAGTGAGAGTGAGAAGTTCATTAGTGAAGAGGAGGCTTTGACTCAGCGAATAAGAAAGTGGCAACAGGATGTTTTGATGGAACAAGAGCAGACTGCAAAACTACAAGGTTATTCACCTTTCCAGGCAGGGAAGACCACTGAGGTTGGAACAAATCTCACAGAGGCCTCTGCTTTAGAATTGGCAAACACAGTCAAAGAGAAATGTGTTTCTAGTGAGTCTGCTCCTGCTGGTTTCCAAGATCAGGAGGGTGAAACTCTGCAGTGGCCTCTGGCTGGTGAACTGCCAACAGAGGGCCGTGTGACAAGGCTGCAGAGGGACAGTGAGTACTTTGTAAGTGAGGAAGAGGCACTGGCTCAGCGCATACTAAAATGGCAACAGGATGCAGTTGAGCAAGAGGATACAGCTGAGCTCGAGTCTGAGTGGCCCCAACTGCCCCTGACTTATTGTGAGCCCCATCATAGTCGCATTTCTCATGAAGCCCACCCCAGTGAACCCCCACCTCCACATTTATTTTCAACAGAAAAACCTTCAGTTTTTCAGCCCATTGCAAAATGTGACCTATCACCTCCTTTTGAGTCTTCTATGGCCAGGCACCCCGTTGCAGATGCTAGGTTGCTACACCATGTGGGTGCACCTGATGCCCCTGTAAGATATCAAAAGGGCTCTCAGGCTTCATCAGTTCAGAAATGCTCTCCAACCCAGCTCACTGGTCGTCCTTATGAGGAATATGAACTCACCTCTGCCTCTTATGAGAGCCATCGTGAGTCTTCCCCAGTCAGGAGAAGCTCCCCATCCCTTAGTCGACAGGATGATTCAGAAAGAGAGGGAGTGATGAGGTTGAGAAGGGACAAATATGCTATACATGTTGCTAAATCCAGCACCCAACACTTCCAGTCAGAGGTAAAAGAAGAGAGAGACATGGAAAAGGAGATGGGAACTGCAAGAGAAAACACTGAATGGAAACAACAGAGGGATGAAAGAAGTGGAGATTTGAGAAATCTGAGCTCTACACAGGGTAAGGAGATCACTACTGAAATAGGTGCTGTAAAGAAGGAAGAGAGAAGAGTTGAAAATGTCGAGTTAAACATAAAAGACCTTGGAAGTCCTGGAGGCTCACATCCAGTATTTGTTAAAGAAATATCTTCACTTAAAGTAAAAGTTGGCGAGATGTCTGAGTTTATCTGCCAGTTCCAAGGTGATCCTCCACCTACTGTGAACTGGCTCAAAGATGGCCATCCAATGGACCACAATCCTGACTATGATATCATACAGAAATCAAACAACTCCAACCTCACCATATTCTATCCAACAACAGATCACGAGGGCACATATGACTGTATCATAACCAATAAACATGGCAAATCCATCTGCAGTGCTACTCTTGAAATCTCTAACAAAAAGGTGCCAAAAGTCTCAGGAGTCACACAGGATGTGGTAAAAATACAAGCGTCAATGAAGGAGGAAAATCAGGAGAGTCTGATTGAGGAGCAGTTTCAGACCTACACTGATTCAGGAAAGGTAACGTTAAAGGTGCCTCAGATGGAGATCATTAAACGCCGCAGCTCAGATGAATCTTTTAGCACCTCACCCGTAGAAATCCGAATTACAGCTGCCACCCCCATCCCTGAGATGGCTGAGGAAATTACTGTGGACAAACCTCAGATTTTTACAGAGAGAATATCATCTGGACCGAGTAGTGAAGGAGCATCCCAGACTGTCAGACACAAATTTACTTTCTCATTTGATGTGGTTGGTGAAGCTCCCTGTGTGGTCACCGAATTAGAGAATATAACCTGTTCTGAGGGCGAAACGGCTGTCTTGAAGTGTGTTATAACTGGTGAACCTGCTCCAGAGGTGACATGGTATCATGACCACATTTGCCTTGAAGCCACTGTTGGAAAATATAGTACTGAGACACATGATAAAATGTACATGCTGTATATCAGCAATTTTACATACCCCGATGCTGGAGTGTACAAATGTGTTGCTAGAAATAAGCTGGGAGAGGTAACCAGTATCTCTGAAGTTTCTTATCAAGTTGAAAAACCTAAGAAGTTTTTAGAAGGTGTTGATTTCACCCCATCTCAGACAGAGAGGAAGTCTCCTTTTGGCTTAACTGAGGATTTCAAGAAACCTGACATCTTCCAAAAAGCTCAGGATAGTGTTGTGCTGCCAAAAGTTAAACCTCTGAGTTCACAAGCTCCAACAGACACTCCTGTCAAAACTGCTATATCCAGACCCGGTCTCTCTAGAGAGCCTCAGGTTATATCTGGCTGTGGTCTGCAAGGCTCTGCTGCTGTAATTAAAGTTTCTCAGATTAAACAGGCTTTTGAGTCAACATCACCAATTAGATTAACGGAAGACCTTTCTATGGAAGACGAAAGAAAGAAAACGTTGTTCCCAGAGGAGTTTATACCATCTGTTACCATGTCTCTTAACCAGCAGGAAGAGGTAATGCCACATAAACCTGATACTATGCATACAGAGAGCTGTGATCAGCTTGCTTCACCTACAACAGGAAGTGAAAGTTCTTACAAAGCCTCTTATGCTCCAGTAGAATCCAACAAGCCCATCCCTTTTGAATTCTCCCAGGTCACTGATGTTAGTAAGGAAGTTATTTCAGGAGTAAGTTGTGGTGCAGTTAAACAGTTTATTGAGGAAATGAGGGAGTCTCCAGAGGTGGTGAGACCAGAGTCACAGGAACTTGGCCTACTCCCTCAACACACTGAGGCAGGTGAAGTGGAGAGATTTAGGTGGGAAACTGTGCATACATTCGACAGAACTGGCAGCCACATTACTTTCGAGTCTGAGAAAGTACCTGCAGGAAGCTGCCTTCCCACACTTTCTTCTCAACCTGAAGGAACTGTTAAGCCCAAACAAATTTCAAAATCTCTGAAACCAGCAAGTGCAGTTCCAAGGGTTTGCTCTGTAGAAAGTGAGTCTAAAATCTCAAGTATGACAAATTATTCTGACCATACTAGTGTTGGGAGGGTTTTAGAAGAAGTAGAAAAACATGTGAAGCGTGGTGTGAAAGGATTAGAAGAGGAATTTGATTTAATGTTAGAGCATGTGAGTAAGGAGGGTGAACTTTCTGGTGATAAGCTTATTTCAATACAGGAGCCCACTAAGGACAAAGCTTTTAATGAGGAGCTGATTTCGTTCCCAGAAGTATCTATGGACAGTGGTGTTTTTGGTAGTATGCTAGAATCCCAGGATGACAAGACAGAAGTATCAGAGAAAATAGTGGTTGATGATCTAATTGAGTCTCCTACACAAATTAAGGGTGAAGATGAGAAAATTGAGGTTCGCTTGAAGTCAGAACCTGAAGCGTTTATTGTCAAGCCTAAAGTACTCACAACAGCGAACCCACTTGCTCAGTCTACAGCTGCTGCTGACCCGGCAAAGGAAGGAGATATTATGGAAAGAGACTCAGCAGCTCAAGCTAGGGGAGCAGCAGCAGCAGCTGGCTCCATAGAGGAAGAGGAGGTCACTTTTGGTGCAGTGTACAACTACTACAGTCCTCCTCCAGACTGGGGGAGGCCGCTGTCCCCTGAGTCTGAGATGTCCATAGAGATTGGCAGCACTGTGAGTGAAGACATAGTTGAGGTAGCTGAGAGGTTCTACACCCCAGGCTCCTCTACTGAAGTCTCACAACCAATTGCACAGTCCTTTCACACTCCAAAGTCTCCCATGTTCTTTCATACTCCAAGTTCTGATGCATCTGGTGGGTTTAAGACCCCTCAGGAATATCCATTCTCCCCTGTAGAATATAAGAGACCATCAACAGAAGACTCAAGTGAGAGGTTCTTCTCACCTCTTCAATTCCTAACCTCTCCTACTGATGAGGGCATCGAAAAAACTCTATCTCGAATGAATGTGGACGAAAATCAGTTCCTCAGTCAGGCCAGAGGGTCTTTGGGGTTGTCAACCCTGCAGGAGAAAGTGCAGGGAATCCCTCCGGCCTTCCTAAAACCTCTCGTGAAGAAAAACGTGTTTGAGAATGACACATTAACATTTTATGCTGAGGTGTTTGGCCTACCTTCCCCTGAGGTGAATTGGTTCCGCAACAAAACCCAGCTGGTAGCAGATGACAGAGTTACTATAGAGCGAGATGGTGACAGCATCTCACTAACAATTCAAAATGTCACTAAAGCTGATCAGGGGGAGTATATTTGCGAAGCTGTGAATTATGTTGGAGAAGCCAGAAGTGTTGCTGTAGTGATCGTTGTATCACAGGAAGTAAGGTTTACGCCCGTCCCACCTGCTGTCTCCCATCAACACGTCATGAAGTTTGACGTGGAGGAAGATGACTCTTCTCGTTCGCCATCTCCTCAAGAGATTCTGCTTGAAGTAGAGCTGGATGAAAACCAAGTCAAAGAATTTGAGAAACAGGTGAAGATCATCACCATACCTGAGTACACAGCTGACAATAAGAGTATGATCATATCTCTGAATGTGTTACCAAGTATTTATGAGGAGGGTGCTGTGGACTTTGTCACCCAGGAGCATGATGACTTGAAAATAGCATTCGAGGTCACCGAGATGCCCCCACGGTTCATCAATCCAATCTGTGACATGGAAACCCCAGAAGGCACCACTGTCATGTTTGAGTGCTCACTTATGGGAATTCCATCTCCCATCGTATCCTGGTTCAAAGGTGATAGAAAAATTCCTCAAAATAACAAAAAATACTTGCACTCTTCTGATAGTGACAATCATTTCCTGAAGATTTGTAAAGTCACAACACAGGATAGCGGCGTGTATACCTGCAGGGCAATTAACATTGTCGGAGAGACTCTGTGTAGGGCTTCCCTAGTGGTGTTAAGTGCCAAGGATTTCTCGGGAAAGACCAGGGGCAGGGAGCTGACCGCTGTGTCCCTCGGCAGTGCCAAAGTCCAGCCCCAGAGGTTTGACTTGATGGTTGGCAACACATCATTTGATGGTGAACAGGTGTCAGAAATTGAGCTTGAGTTTGATTTTGAACAAGAAGCTGATGAGTCACAGCGGGCAGTCAGGTTGGTGGCCAACACTGACAATAAAACAAGTGAAGAGGGAGAGAAATATGTCAGCATTGACTTTGATGTATTTGCTGAGACAGCAAAAGATGAAAAGATAGAATTTAAAGGTAAGTCCAGTGATATGTGTAGCTTCCAGTTTCAGGTGACTGAGACACCCCCGAAATGTATCATACCATTGACTGATGTAACGGCAGCAGTAGGGACACCTGTCATTCTCCAGTGTCTGGTTAATGGTAAGCCAAACCCCACTGCTGAATGGTACAAAGACGGAGACCTTATCACAGACAGCAGGTATATAATTCAGGTGAAAACTGCAGGCCACTTCAATCTGCTCATTACTAATGTGACCCAGAGTGATGCTGGTGAATACAAGTGCATAATCCAAAACACAGCTGGCTGCATTGAAACAGCAGCACTGCTGAAGGTGTTTTAGAGGTAAAGGTGCTGGAACTGGTCATATATTCATATTTTGTGTTGTATCTAAATTTTGCTTTCACAGTAGAATAAGATTATGACTTGGGGAGAAAGAAGATGAACGAATGAATGAATGAAAAACAGAGTTATATTCAAAGAGACCGTCTATGCAATTTATCTATTTATTTTGCCACATATATATAGTACATGAGGCTTAACTTTTCAGTAATCAGTAAGATTTCTTTACAATATCTGACTATATGCTACAGGCACATTAAACCCATGAAGTACAGGCTCTACAAATTAAAGCCAAGAGCTGCCTGTTAGCAGTCTTCTAGACGTTTGCAGACAAGACTGGCTAGAGGTTGAATGAAGGGAATTATTATTTTTATAGAGAGCTGACAAAAGCATTAAAATGTCTTTTCACACTTACTAGTTCCTTAAAATCTTCTTACTGGTTTAAGATTGTGGCAAACAATAATTTGGCTACCTTTCGTACATATAGGACGTGTCTAAGAAGAAAGCTAGTGCTCAAATTAGTGAGTATGTATGTAGTAAATGTTTCTTTTAGTGTGTCAGTGACGGTAATGTGATACTTTACATTTTTGTTAAAAAAACATGGCTTTATGTGTTTCTCTATTGTCCGATAACTCTTTGAAAGTAACATTATTACCATAATGTATTTACAATTCCGTGACAAAGTGTTGTATCCAAAATCTAAAAATGTTAGCAGCCTGTTTTTTTGTATTTTGGTATTAAGAGAAATTTGCACTAATGGAGATGATAGCAACAACAATATTATTTGTATTAGGCAAATTGTTTGTATGAGGCAAATATCACAAATACAAAAACCTGTGTAATATCATTGACATTTAAATATTTCCATGTTTGCTCAAAGGCAGCACCTATGAATAACTAACAAATAAAATGACATCTTCTAAATATTACTGATATGCATCGGTGAGTTCGTCACACCCCTAACAATGCTAAAACAAAACATTTTAAGCAGTGATCTTATCACAAATAAATTTGGAAACTTGAAGCTCTTTAGTTTGGGTGATACAGAAGTTTTTCTAGCATATTTTTTCTTTTTTCTTTTTTTTTGATTTTGTGTGATTGTACGTTCTTGCTGTTTCTAAATGAAATTTGTGGCTTTTTGAAGTATTTTTTAAATGTCACAGAAGAGCAAGTTGATAACTTATATTAAAAATAGATAATACTGTGAAAAATCTTTTAAAAACAAAATATAAGTTTGGCATCTTGTAAATATGTGTAATTTTAGGGGTGTGTGAATGTTTACCCAGAAAAATACAAGGTTCCGATATTAAGGTTGAAATCTTTCATTTATATGTACAGCTGTCATCTTGGTTTGTGTCAGTTTATATAATAAAATTTCTGACCCAGTCTGAGCTTGCTTTTTTAAACCAGCTTTCAAATGGGTGATTTATCACTATGAAAATTTAAAGAGAAAATGTAGTCATTAAAAATGATGATTTTCCTGAAAATTCCTGATTCTGGGAGTCATACCAAACAGTCTTTATTCTGTGCAACATAAAAGACAAAAATATTCAAGAAAATTTGAATGCATGAAATACAGTTGCCTTATATGTTATGAATAACAATGTCACAGCTATAATGATATACAGTGCTTAAGAAAATTTATTAGGCCAATTGTCAATAAAAATCAAAATACAAAAAAAGTATTTAAAAAAAACATGCCTACTGTATTGCCCAATCAAATCTCTTAACGCAACCAGGCCCTCCACAACCTTCACTGTGCGCACACCATGCAGAACAGAATTTAGTGTGGAATAGGTGGTTAAAAAAGAAAAGCTAAAAGAGACAAAGAATATCAATAATCAAAGAAAAATACATACGTAATATGTGTATAAGAAATTTTGAATGATAAAAAAGTGATACTAGTTCTGCTAATTAAGGGCAGCTCTGACATAATTTTCACACCAGGTGGTGGTCTGATAAATTAACACTGTAAATGGGTCGAAAGTTAAAAACAAACCAGAATGGTCAGAGTGTTTGTGTTTCATGTGTGTTCATGTAATTGTTAATAGTTAATATGCATATTGTATTTTTGTCACATGTCCTAGGATTGTCCTCATAATTACTTCATCAGCTAAAGCAAAATTCGAATATTTTTAAACTGAGACATTTATTGTTAAAAGATTTTTCATTATTGTAACTTAAATATAAAGATATGTTTTCTTTCATTTTTACAAAGCAAAATATGGATTGAACTTAACAACTGACTGTAAAAGTCCTCTTTGCTGAGATTTGTTTTTGATGAGGACAGTCCTAATATTTGATTTTGTGAATGAAGTGTTAAAACCATAGCTCCTGTCTTTTGGATATTATTATCCAATGTCCTGCTCAATATTTCCTGACAGAGTATTGTAACACCACCATCACCACTGTGGAAGAACAAGAAGAAACCTACTACACTGGTGTCCAGTTACCACAAAAAACTAAAACACTTGAACTCAAGCCAGATTCCAAACTTTACTCTTCCACTTTAGAGAAAAAAAAAGAAAAGCCAGTTTTCCTTACCCAGCTCTCTAGAGCAGCTGTAAGCACAGGGGAAATGGCCAGGTTTACAGTTAAAGTATCTGGCTTTCCAAAGCCAACTGTGCAATGGTCTCACAATGGAAAGGTTATAAAGAGCTCTTCTGTATACAAGCTGATAGAGGAGAAGGATGAGTACACACTGGTAATCACCCAAGTCACATCTGAGTATGAGGGCAAGTACTCGTGCACTGCAACGAATAGATTTGGCCAGACGACATGCACCACATATCTGGAGGTGAAAAAGCCTGATGCCAGCCAGGCAGAGAAATGGGTTGAGAAGATGTTTAAGCTCACAGGTCAGCCTGCTAGTTTCACACTTCAGATACAGCCCGTGAGGTGCTCAGAAGAAACAGAGGTTTCTTTTAATTACAAAGTCAGTGGTGATCCAGTCCCTGATATAAAGTGGTTCAAGGGGCCTTTCCAGATCCAGCCCAATAGAAACTGTATCATTAGAACCAATTCAGATGGATCTGGTTTCATCATTCTTAAGAATGTCAAACAAGAGGACAGTGGCTTATACACATGTAAAGCCTCCAACCAATTTGGTGAGACCGCTTGTAGTGCAGAGCTTGTTGTATTCAAAGAATCAGTCTCTGCTTCTCACAAACAGGAGGCAGCTGTTCAGAAGAAAGGTTACAAGGTTTTGGTGACAGAACAAGCAACAGAGTCACGCTTGTACCAGGTCAGCCTCCCAGGCCAGGACAAAGCTAAATCAGATCAGATGGTTTACACCATCGGCACAGAAGATCGGCAGATCATTCCCAGTGAGCAAGTGAGCTCCCTTAGAGAAGTAGATATCTCCACTGCCACTGTGTACTGTGAGAGGGTTACCCACCAGGCAGCAATACTTCAGGCACATGAGACAGAGGAACGGGTGTCTGTGGTTCCTACTCACCCAGACCAAGTGTCAGCTGTTCCTGCAAAACAGCTTCACATGGCAGCATTCACATCATCTGTTGAAGAGAGTCAGGACCTTACAGAGCAGCACTGTGATGACATTCAAAGGCCAGATCTCATTGAGCTTCAGGCAGTCAGTGAAAAAAAGTCAAAACATATGTTAGCTGTTGTTGAGGAGCTCACACCACTTTCTGCTGTTAGCACAGAACCACTGGCTGACAGGAAGTCTGCTACTGTCAGACTCACTTCAGAACCTAAGCATCTAGTCAGTGGTCATCAAGTGAATGCACAACTGTCAATCCTAAAAGAGGAGTCTCAAGATATCCCCAAACCACAAGAAGAGATGGGTTATAAGGTTAAGGAAGGTATTAAGATTTTATATTCGGCCCAGTCCACAGAAAAGCAGGTGCTTGCAGAGGGTCACACAACTGAGTTAGCAACAGAATCTGCTGTTAAGTCTTCAATTAGAAACGAACATAATCCACCTGTCACAGCTTTAGTGAATGAGTCTAAGCAAACTCTTTGCAAGGAGTCAGAATTCTCCATTCAGAGGCCTCCTGAGGAAGCAGCCCATACCTGTAAAGATACGATGAGGAAAGCAGCTCTAACTGCTGAAGAGACACCAATGCTGCAGGGTGAGTCCACACAGTTGCTTCCTAGTCTAGACAGTGCCATGTCCATTAAGTCCCAGATAGAAGGAAAGCAGTTGTTACACCTGCAGGTTATAACAGAACAGGACCTCCTTCCATCTGAGAAAAGACTAACATATGAAAAACCAACACCAGAACACGCAGGGACCAGAAAGAGTCCCACTTTGCTACATATTGTTAGTCAGGATGAGCAGCGAACAGTAGTTTGTGAGGCCACATTAGAGTTTGACTCCAAGGCAGACACTATAACCATAGAGCACCAGAAAGAGGCCCCTACCCTGCTGCATCTCCAGTCAACCCAGCCTGTGGAGGTCCTACCCAAAGAGGGCATTCTCACAGTTGAGAAGCCTGACCAGCTAGTGGCAATGCAGAAACAAGAAAAGGCAAGAAGCCATGCAGCTCTTTCAGAAGAGAAAAGGGAACTCACAGCCGATTTATACTCAGAACTGGATTTGTCCTTGTCTGGAGTTCAGTCTCAGTTTCGAACTGAGCCCAAGCCACAAAGCATCCTCCAACTGTGCTACCAGCCTGTCCAGCTGTCAAAAGAGACACCAGTTAACACAGAGTGCAAGCATCAGCGAGCACTACTACAGAAGGAGGATCGCTGGAACGTGATGCATGTTACTTCTGTGACAGATGGACAGGCTTTGGAGGAGGGTCACACAAATCATTTAACAGCTATAGACAGATTCACATGTCAGACAACCGTAGAGCCAAAAGTACCCACTGAGCCAATCCAGATTGAGGAGAAGGACATCTCCACTGAGAGTAGTGTCTTTCTAAAGGCAGCAGAACAGGACTTTGCTGTTCAGATCCAAGAGGGTCAGTCAGTCCGGCAGTCAGTAATGATGGACGAGAAGCGAGTGCTGACAGGTGAATTCTCTCAAGAGATCACCAAGTCTGAGACCACCAAGGTTGCTGTTAATGCACAGCAAAAATTATCCCTTTTGGCACCAGAATCTAAAGATATTACAGCTCTGCCTAAAGAGATGACATTTGTGATCCAGATCCCTAAATCATCCAGTTCAAGTATACAGCGTCAGCTCAGAGATGCTCTTCAGTCTGCTGTAGCCAGTGAACAGCCAGTGTTACTGGCTGAAGTTGTAGGATACCTACATGCTGTAGAAGTACAGGAAGTCAAGGTTCAAAGAGAGCCCAAGTGGGCTATGTTCACATATCTGATCACAACAACAGGTGCCCCTGTGGAGATAACTCTAGCTTTTGAGGGTGAATACCCTCAGACAGCTGACCTCAGGACTGAGGTTCAGGCAGCATTTCACTCCATGGTATATCAGGAGGCCCATGTTCTTACTTCAGAACAGCAAGGTACTATGCAACTAGACAAACCTCAGAGGGCACAAGTCACCTCAGCTCGCTCTAGCGAAACATTGACATCCATGGTAAAGACTGTGAGCGTGACAGAGAGCACAGCAGATTTTACTGCTGTTAAATCTCATTCTGCATCACTTCAAACTGAGTCTAAAATGGCAGTTGAACATGCTACACTGGAGGAACAGGTTGTAGTGCAGGAATCCATGGACACAAAGATAAAAAGGTCATCCCATATCAAAATTCAAACAGGAGGTCACTTGGCTTCTGAGCAGTCAGAGCAAGTTTCAAGACAGGAGGTGAGGTCAACGATCATTAAAAGTCAAGAAAAAGATGTAGGAGTGTCTATCATTACCACTTCTACTACCACTGAGCAGGCAGTGGATGTCAGCATTTCCAACGAGGGCATCGAAGTATCCAGGCCAGAACTGAGAGAATGCCCTGTAATTGTTAATTCTCTCAATGACATGCTGATAGAAGAAGATAGTAGAGTAACCTTCAGCACTACCATTAAGTACGTCACAAAGGTAAACTGGTTTTTCAATGGGCAATTGGTGCAATCTGGCAAAGAGTTCAAGTGTTCCAAAGACCATGATACATACACAGTGGTTATCAACAAAGTTGTCAAGGAGAGGCATCAAGGAGAATATGTTTGTGAGGCTGAGAATGAAGTCGGCAGGACAACAACATCTTCAAGGCTCACTGTGGTCTCAAGAGGTTTGACAACAGGAAAAATCTATGTATCATTCACTCATTCATCCAATCCATTTTCTTTGACAGCAACTAATCATTCAGTGGATCATTCCAAACCTTTGTCTTCATATGAATATATGCATTTGTCACTTTGGTTCCTCTATTCATTTCATAGCTTGGCATGAGCAGTCTAAGCAGGGCACTGGATGGTACTAACTCACTCTCTTCTTTTTTCCACATCATCTTGGTCAGTATTTCCCTAAAGACCAGAACCATCACAGTCATAATGTAATTTTATTTCTGAAGTGCATAAGCTTCTTGCTATAATGTTTGTCATGATCTGGCCATTAGGATACTTTTAAAGTCTCTCCATGTTCACATTGGCATGCAAGTGGCACCAGACTGCTTTGTTTTAAACGTGTTTTTCTCGTGATTTGTCACCATTCTCCACGTCCACAATGTCTCTCTGCATGTTTTAAGGGCTTCAGACTGCATCATCTTTCACATACCAAGAAAATCACGTACACTGATAACATCTTCTTTCAGGCTGCTTTTTGTAAAACCATGGGGCTAATGTTGTGGCGTCTTTTTGGTTTTGTTTTTCTCCACAGTCACCATGGCTTGCCATCCACCATTATTGTACATTCCACCATTCCTTTTCCTAATCTGTTTTTTTTTTGTTTGTTTTTACCTAAAGAGTACCAGTAAATTTCATCACTAAAATTTGCTTTTTTTTTGTCTGTGTCTGCAACAGTGCCCCCTGTCTTTAGGCAGAAAATCACACCTCTGGAGATAAATGTCGGCAGTCAAACCAAGTTTGAATGTGAGATTGAAGAAGCTCTGGACGTGACGTTCAAATGGTACAAATCTGGCACCGAAATCAGACAGAGTGAAAAGTATCGGATCGTCAGCCGCCACACTAGTTCCTCTTTAGAGCTCCTGAACCCTGTCAAAGCTGATAGTGGAGAATACACCTGCAAAGCTTCAAATCAACACGGCACAGACAGCTGCACTGCCTCGCTCATTGTCACCGGTAAGATCCCAGCAGGACCTCATTTAAATTATCGTTATGCATATATGTGTTTGAGAGAGAGAGAATTATATACAAACACTGTGTTGTACTGTGAATTATCAAGGTCAAGTGTGGAAGGTATGCTTAGTTTATAGCCCTAAGCTGTTGTTTTATTTGGCAATATATCACTATTAAGAAGCAAAATGTTGTCATGTCATATTGATCACTGAGTTGCACAGGTTTAATTTTAATGGTGGTTTTTTAAACTGTCTGTGTGCTCTGCCTGCTCTCCATAGAGATGTACCCACCAGTATTTGTATCAAAACCAGACCCAGTGACTTTATATGTGGGAAAGCAAGCTGTGTTCCAGTGCTCACTTACTGGATCCTCGCCTATGGAAGTTGTCTGGCACAAGGACAACATAACAATTTCCCCTGAAGGGAACTATGTCATGAAATGTGAAAAGAACAAGTATTCCCTTCACATTAAAAGTCTTGAACTGACTGATCAGGGAGTGTACCTGTGCAAGGCTTCCAACAGTGTTGGTGTAGCTACTTTTGCAGTAGAACTCAAGGTTATTGACAAGCCCCGGTTTGTTACGGTCATTGAGCCAGTATCTGCAGCTGTTAATGACCCACTGAGGCTGGAGTGCCACGTGAATGAGGACACTGGTGTGACTGTCACCTGGACCAGGGATGGCAAAAAAGTCCACCAGAGTATGGAGTGTAAACTGTCCTTTGAGGACAAGGTCGCTGTTCTGGAGATCCCCAAGTCCAAACTAAAGGACTCTGGGAAATATGTATGTACAGCTGCAAATGAGGCTGGCAGCTCCTCCTGTGAGGCTGTGGTAACAGTTCAAGGTAAGATCGTAACGGTGATCTTTCCATTTGCTTTGATGAAAACATATGCATTTACCTGAAGTGAGGTCAATGTCGAGAAGAGTTTTTAGCTAGCTCCAAGCTGATACTAATACTGTGCTGCTGTCTCATGCCTTTTTTGCATTCTTTTTTGCTTTCTTATGTCTTGGTTGACTTTTTTCGATATTTTACCAATGTATAAAAAGTCTTAGTGTTTTTGAACAAAACACTCTTTCAGAGCCCCCTACCTTTGTGAAGAAAATGGAATCTAAGCTTACATGGAAACAGGGTATAGCTGCACGCTTACAGTGCACAATTAAAGGATCGCCTGAACTTCACATCCACTGGTTCTGGAATGAAAGAGAGCTGAGTAATGGCGACAAATATAAAATATCTTTCAAGAGTGGAGTTGCTACTGTGGAGATAATGAAGCTTCTGGTCACAGACAGTGGCAGATACACCTGTGAGGTGTCAAATAATGCTGGGAGTGAAAGCTGCAGTACTCTTTTAGCTGTTAAAGGTTTGTCCAAGGATTTACTTTACATTTACTTCAGTTCAGACAAAAAACAAACTTTGGCATTAACTGCATTTACTTTACTTGTGATGCATAGAGCCACCGTGCATTAGAAAAGACCTGCAAACAGTAGAGGCAGTGAAGGGAGCAGCTGCTCACCTGGAGTGCGAGATCACAGGAACAGCTCCTTTTGAAATCACTTGGTTAAAAAATAAGAAACCCATCACCAGTGATCAGAAATATAAATTGATTTCCCAAGATTCAATAGCAAGGCTGGAGATCCAGACATTTGACACTACAGATATTGGAGATTATCAGTGTGTCATATCAAATGATGTGGGAAAAGTCACCACTAAGGCTATGGCTAAACTTAAAGGTTAGTAAACTCAAGCCCATCACAGCAGTTGCAGAATCAGATTTAATTCTGTGCGTCAGAGTCCATTTTTAACTTGTAATGTGTTTTTGTAGATCCACCAACTTTCTCAAAAAGGGTTGAGAGTGTTACAGCAGTCTTGGGAAATACAGTAAAACTACAAGGAATGATTAAGGGTTCAACTCCCATCACTGTTAAATGGATGAAAGACTCCAAGATGCTAAGAGACGACGATCCGAATATCAAGATGGTTTTTGAGAACGGTGTTGTTAGTTTGTCGATAACAACAGTTGCCATCAGCCATGGTGGCAAGTATTCATGCCAAGCAGAGAACGAGGCTGGGCAACAAAAGTGTGAAGCGATCTTGACTGTGCAAGGTCAGATAGCATCTTTGATGCAGCGATGCCTTTACATATTGTAATATAGGTTTTTATGTCTAAACTCTTTGTCTTAAAAACTGTCTTATCCCAGAACCTGCTAGGATTGTAGAACCCGCAGAGTCCATTAGTGTGACGGCAGGGGACTCAGCCGCATTGGAGTGCACAGTCTCTGGAAGCCCAGATCTCAAAGTGAAGTGGTTTAAAGATGGGAAGGAGATCATTAGTGGCCGTAAATATAAGACGACTCTGAAGGATAATATTGCCACCCTGAAAATTCTTACTGCAGAAAAAGGAGATACTTCAGAGTATAAAATGGAAGTGTCAAATAAAGTTGGGAAAGACCAGTGCACATGCTCAGTCACTGTCTTAGGTTGGCTACTGGTTTTGGCTACTTCTGAAATTGCTTAAAACCTTCGTTTTAGTTGTGTGTGTCTATATCTACACGGAAAACACATTGTATTCATACATTTTGGGAAATGCATTATGCTTAGGGCTGGGTATCGTCACTGATTTCTAAAATCGATTCGATTCCGATTCACAAGGTCCCGAATCGATCCGATCCACGATGCGATCCACGATTCGATTCGAATTGGGGAAATTTTGCCTCAGACAGTCAGAAATATTATAATTCTGATCACTTATCAGTACATATCCATATTTTTATATCTATAAAAAGAAAGCTGATACTTGTGAGACTTTATCAAAGGTGTGAACATCACAGCAGATGCCTTTGTGTCAAAGTAACAAAGGATAAAACACAGAAAAACATGAGCCTCTGGCTAAGCATTTTGCAATTTTGCATAATTTTAAAAAGTTTAAATTTGTTCAGTATTGAACAGCAGAAATGAGGCTTTCCTGT
>VUQG01029249.1:0-27427 GCA_015106755.1 Etia nguti | reverse complement strand
AATTACCTTTGATAAGGGATTTGAAAGGATTTGGATTCAACAAAAAGCTGAACCCCAACACCAGTTTTTCAAGACCGGCCTAAAGATTAGGCACTGGCGCAGGACTCGGTAAAAACCTTTATGTTTTATTTGTAATTGAAATACTATAGCTCCACAGGAGTAGAAATACAACGGCCTAAATCTCAGCGCACTCATATGATGATGGTAATATTTCGTTTCCAGTGAATAGGGAATGTGCCACTTACAGAAATGGTCGATAGCAGCAATTTTTAGCTAGAAAAAAGGCATCTCAAACAGTTGGGATAATGGTTTAGACAGTTTGCAGCCTCTGTCTCGCACAATTTAGAGGTGCTGTTTCTTCTAAAAATTGTGATATTTTTCTTGAACCCTGCTTCACAGTTTTTTCTTTTTGTAAAACAACTGTTGTGCATTTGGTCTGGCAGAGCAGCAGTGTGCTGTTGTGTTTAAGAAGCGTATTCCACAGATATTCCCTGATGTCTAGGCGAGCTGCACGCATTATGAATTACACTGTTCAATCTACTAGTTTAAAACATCTACCAGACTCGGATGCGTTGTTCCACAGTGGTTCCAGCAAAAGCTGCACATTCTTCATTGAATTACAGTGGCTTGCAAAATTATTCGGCCCCCTTGAACTTTCCCACATTTTTTCACATTACAGCCACAAACATAAATCAATTTTATTGGAATTCCACGTGAAAGACCAATACAAAGTGGTGTACACGTGAGAAGTGGAACAAAAATCATACATGATTCCAAACATTTTTTACAAATAAATAACTGCAAAGTGGGGTGTGCGTAATTATTCAGCCCCCCGAGTCAATACTTTGTAGAACCACCTTTTGCTGCAATTACAGCTGCCAGTCTTTTAGGGTATGTCTCTACCAGCTTTGCACATCTACAGACTGAAATCCTTGCCCATTCTTCTTTGCAAAACAGCTCCAGCTCAGTCAGATTAGATGGGCAGCGTTTGTGAATTCCTATAATAAAATTGATTCATGTTTGAGGCTGTAATGTGACAAAATGTGGAAAAGTTCAAGGGGGCCGAATACTTTTGCAAGCCACTGTATCCACTTGTCTCAGAACATCATGTCGACTGTGAAGTGGGTACATAAAAATCGGAGAATATCCACTTCTCTAATCTCTGCCAGCAGCTCCACCTCTCCCTTCCATGTCCTTATTTTACAGTGTTCTGCTTATCAATGCAGAGAGGGGGTCATTTGATTACTCACTTCTTTCTTTTCTTTAAGCCATAACCATCTGTCACATAGAGACAAAGGAACAAGAAGAGAGTTGAATGACAACATGACAGGTGATGCATATTTGATGTTTAGAGTACTGTAGACTTCCAAATGAACCAGAACAGACGACGACCACCGTCAAGACTAACTGACATGGGAGAGGGAGGCAGCGATAACAGAAAGCCCGACTGAAAAAAACAAGAAAAATGTTTCATATAACAACTTCCACGCACCTGTTCTGAGCATTGTAAAATACCACAGGGTTATCTGTGGGTTTTCCGGAAGTATGGCCATTTTTTTCAAAATAAAAGCATAACAATTTCATACAAAACGTATTCTGGTACTCTGATCATCAGCGTTAAGGTTGTGGAATATTATGGTTAGAAACTAACCATCATACCTATCTGGCTCTCTTTTGCTCTCTCCTAAATTGATAGGATTATGTTTAAATACAGGTTAAAGTTATTTTACCATATTAAACAGATTATTTTAGTTTAATTGACTTGATGCATTTGTTATTTGGCCAACATTGGCTAAAAATAACCCTGTTCTCTGCATTGCATAATCTGCAGTCCCCTTAAAGCAGGGTGGGCAATTAATTTTCCCAAGGGTAACATGTGAAAATGGGACAGAACTCAGTTCTGTTCAGTATTAATTTTATGTCTTTATAAGCTTGTTGGTTTAGTCCTCCACAACAGCCCAGTTTCTTGTGTTAACTTTTAGGAAAAATCATTAAGTGATCGGTAGCAGAATTCAGGTTTACATAGGAACATCATGGAAGCACAGGACTCTTGTATGGGCAGACAATGACAATCAGACACTTAAGGACAGCCTCAGACATTTTTATATGAGTACTTTATCCAGAGTGGATGTCAGTTAAGATTCACATTCATGACATGGGGCGGGGGGTTCTATTACCAACCAAAAGTGAAGATCTTTAGGAATTTGGGAAATTTTGGACTGCAATTTGAATGACATGGACCCTTGCATGGGCAGATAGAGTCCTCAAATGGTATTCCAGCCATCTACCACTGTAGCACCAGTGGTGCAATTTCATAAATGTTCCTATATCCAGTCACATTTTTAGATTTCGTCCTTATCCTAAAAACCAGACCCATGTGGTTAAAAAAACGCCAGACTTTACTTTTATTTTGAAATCTGGATGAGGAAGCGGTGTCCTCCTCACATGAAACATGGCACTTGTCGGACCCGACACGCTCCGGGGATTAACGGTAACAGAGCAGCGACCTGCGAAGAGGATCGCGAAGCAGGTTAAGCTTTCAGTGAGCGAGTAACGGGGCGACAGCTTGGCCGGGACGTTACTGCTCTTTTATTCTGCTTCATTTTCTACCCTTTAATACATTTCCCTCTTCTCTTTAACTCCTGACTGCAGAGGAGACCCACAGAGTTAAGAGAGGGTGAGCGACGTGAAGAGAGACTCGGAGACAGAAAGAGAGAGAGCGAGAGAGAGAGGACAGCGAGAAAGGGAACGGGAGGGAGTGGGTGTAAAAGAAAATCCCAAATTCGATATTAAAAGCTTGTCTAACAAGCCAGGAAATGTACTGGTTTGGATTTTTAAGTGCTTAATAACCAAAAAACTCTCCCTAACCCGCGGAATTTTTCTGGATTAATTTGAGTTTTCCACCCTTTTTTTGTCCTACCTGGGATATTTTCTGCCTTGCAGCGGAATTCTCCCTGTTTCACCTGCCCTAGGTGAAAGAGGGAGGAGAAGGAGGGGAAGAAGAGGCGAGAAATAGAAGACAAAAAGAAGGAAGAGAGAGAGAAGAGGAAGGAGACGGGTGGAGGGCTGAAAGAATCACTCTAGTTTTCTCTCGGATGGGATTCTTCCCTTACCAAGCGGATGGAGGGATGAAACCGGGAGAGGAGAAGACGGGGGAGAGTGTGAAAGAGAGAGGAGCGAGAAAAAGAGGAGGATGTAGTCGTCGGGCGCTGTGAGAATGCAAAACGGACGCACCCCTCCGGAAGACCGGATTGAACTATAAACCTAAACGGAATTTACAGACAACCAAAGGATATTACGCACATTTACATCGATATATACGTATATGGGGCATATTTTCGTATTTGGAGCCTATTTGTGTGGAATTACAACTATAATTACCACTATCGTCGCAATAATGGGATTTGGAGAAATAATTGCGCGCTGACAGCAGGTGAACGAAGAAAACGTATCCTTGAAAGAGGTAAAGTTTAAACTCTTTTTTTTCTTGTTTTACGCACAAATGAAGGCTCGGCTTTCTCGTGCCCTCTCTGTCTATCCACCTATGCCTCAAACTCTTCCTTCTCCGTGACTGCGTCTGCTAGAGCCGGGGAATGGTCGTCTGTTGAGGGGTAAAAGAGTTATTTCTAGACTCCCGTGCGCTGACATTTAGTCTGGATGCTGATATGCTGCGGGAAGGAGGCAGAGGGGGGTGTAGTTTGATAGCATTAGGTAGGTGGCTGGAGGGCACAGAGAAGGGGCTAGTGCATTAAAGAAAACCACCGCTGAGAACATTGCAAGGTCAAAATTGAACCTGGTGTAAGTTACAAAGGCTCTATGTGAGTCTGTGGAGGTAAAGCCTATATTTTGAGCAGCTCTGTGTGTGTGTGTGTGTTTGTGTGTGCATGCGTGCGTGCACGCGGGCGCTCGAGCCCGCGAGCCCAACCAGAAAGAATGAACAACTTGAGCGTGCGCGCAACGTGCGTCTCTAGCGAGCAAAAGCCCACTTAAATGTCCATGCAGCGGTTATTAAAGCGCGCAGGTACACAAATCTGCACTTCAGCACGCCTTTTTGTGGAGCACGCGCCACACCTTTACCTGATATCCGCGCGCGCGCGCGTGTGTGTGCTTTTATGCAAAAAAATTAATAAAATAAAATCATTCATCAGTGTTTGTGCGCGTGCCTAAAGCAATTAAACCCGCACACAATGCAACTACAACACCACAACGATGTAGCTTTAGTATCCGCCGTCTGTGAGTTTCAAGTAATGACAGGGATGTTTTGTGTATGTGTGTGCGCGCGCGGGCACGCGTGAGAGAGAAAGGGGGGGAGAGCGCGCTACCACGGAAGGGCATAGGACAGTATAGTTTATGTGTGCGTGTGTGTGTAAAACCGAGACAACATAAAAAGTACAGTATCTAAATAACCTACAATTTTATCCATTTATTGATTAACTTCAAGGTTTCCTGCATTTTCAATCCATTGCGCTGATCTTGACTCTGCATCAGAGCAGATTCTGTGCTGGGCCCATGTCAAAAGCTGCTCGGCCGCTGTAAATGTGCTCTCCGAGCTGGAACTGTAACACCCACAAAGATGTAAAGTCTACAGTATGATAGTAGATATGCTTACACAACAGAAACAAACTGCTAAAACCGCAAGCCTTACACATATTTGCCCAGCTCTGGAGTTGGGTCCACTGGCACTCCATGTAAACATGGTCGCCCATATCTGCAGTTCATATGGGTTTTCAAAAACCATCAGTTAAGTTTAATGTTTGTTTTATGTATCATTTTTGACAGAGTGTAGCTGGAAGGTTGAATATCCCTCTAGCCCACAGGAAGTATTTGTATAAAGAAATAAAAGCAGTTTTGAGCTGGCACTGTGCTCCATCCCTTGGCTGAGACTCATTCCTGTATTATAATGTATGAAACACAGAAAAAAACACACAAAATGGCTGCAGTGAAAGTGACTCTAATAATAAAATAATGTTTATGATGGGATATGCTATTGCAAAGTTTGTTGCTGTCATTCCAAAAAAAAAAAAAATTCCTGTTTACAGATGTCCTTTCAAGGGGTTCATTTAAAGCAGAATGAAAATTGACCAATTATGTGTATATTTTTAAAACATTAATTACGCCCTTAATAGAAATTTTTACTAATCTAACCAAATTTGTTCCCATCTCATCGTTACCCTGTCTCTTGGGTTTCTTCTTTTCTCTTTCCCAGGGTTCTGCATTTTGCTGGATTGGAGTTTCATCAGTTTGTACTAGTACAGTAGCTTGCATTGATTGATCAAGGCAATAAATTTATGCACACGAGCCACTCGTGCTGGTGCTAATGGCCCATGGATATCGAGGCATTATGCAAATGCATCCCCTGCTCTAGAAAAGAGTGTGGGTGAATGAGCAAGGAGAGAAACTGGTGATTTTTAGTCCATTTTAGTTGTGTTAGCCTCCTCTTTATGCCTAAAAGGAGTGGTTTGCCATGCCATTAGGTTTGGGATGAATGGCACTGCACGTGTGTTACAAACTGAGTTTTCATTTTGAAAGACTTGGAATAAAGAGTTTCTATTAAAGCTACTTCAAAATAGTTGCAGACATTTGGTTTACCTTTCTTGCATCAGTGTAAAATTAATAGCATTTGATGACCATCTGATGGGCTTGTAAGACTTGGTTTATGCTTTTGTGTGTGCTGCTCTCTATGAAATTTCTCTCATGTGTAGGTGTGATTCAGAAGCATCATTCTTTACCTTGCATTACCACAACCCCAAAGCTTTATCCTGCTGTACTACAGCAGGATAAAGAGGTGGTAAGGCTGTTATTTATTCTTTGTTATGCCCATCTTTTTTTCCCTCTGTTTATCTGTCTCCAACTTTTTCCCTCTCTCTTTCCTCTCTCTGTTTAGCTATCTGACAGAGGGCTGCAGGATCCTGCAGAGTGGGTGGTGGAGCTCTAATTCAATTTATTCTACTGCTCAGAGACAGACAGAGAGAGCAGGAGAGATAGTGAGAGAAAGAGGGAGAGGGATGGAGACCACAGATGTTAGGGAACATTTCCTATTAGCAGAGGAGAGGCAGGCCTTATAGGGAGCTGGCCTGACGATGTGACATCTGGAATGCTTCTGCGGCCGTCTGAAATTATGTGTGCATGAGTGTGTGGTCATTATCGAGTGAAACAACATGTCCTTAAAATGCCATCAGAGTCTGGAGAAACAAGCAAAAACAAACCTTATTCTTCTATCTGCTGTTCACCAAACTATCAGCTGAGGCACACATGAGTGACAGCTCAGAGCTGTCAGACAAAGTGACCGGTGACATTCACGGAGCTCGTTTCTTCCAGTGAAAAACCAGCAGCTGAGAACCTGTTATCTTACAGTGTGTTGTCAAAATACTGCGTGGAAAATAATCTATTAAATGACTTTTCTGTCATAAACCACAGAAGTAAGTAAACCCTCAGTCAAGACTTTATTGGATCTTAAAGTGGCTCTTAAAAAGCCAGTATGACTCCGTCAGAGTCATTGTTTCCTGACTGGTTGAGATGTTTCTCATTATGTAATTAGAGCTATTCTTTCTGATTGGTATTGGAATCTCACCTGGCATTTGTGTATTGCGATTGCTGTTTGCATTAATCTTCACTGATAATACCTTATCGCTGAAGTGTGTCTATCTTATTGTCCCTTAATATGCCCCATAATTAAGCATTTTTCTCAGACTGTCAGTGTTCTCTTTATTTTATTAGAACATGTCAAGTTTAATTAGGTGTATTCAGCTATGTATCTGCAGTCAGCAATGATGTGCCTCACGATTTGATTTGGGTCCTCATTTCTTGTGTATATGCTTCCATTAAGTGAATTATTATGGATAACAGCTCATATACAAATAGCACAGCAGCAGGAGGAGGCCAGAGGCAGGGTGGGTTGGAACTATGCCTCCCATATCATATATGTCCGTTTTTTTTTTTAATCTCAACAAACAATTGTTGTTGTTGTTTGCCTACAATGCATCAATCAATTCTTTTGAAGAATATTATCCATAATTCCTGAATGTTAACCCAATTCAGTGGTTTCTGTTTGAGTTTAGAAATTTAGCTTTTGAGCTCAACTACAAAATTCACTGCTCCATTGGCTTATAAACAAAAGCGAATCCATAAATATTCATTATATAGAATTTACAAATTAAATTCACATACCAACACTAAAATACTGTTAGATATAAACTAAGTAACAATTTCATTGCTTTGCTAACACATAGAATAATACAGCTATAGTGTATTTGAGCTACTAAGTTACTTAATTAATGGTCTTTCCCTGTAAGGCAGGATTAGTTTTTGGCTGATTGGTAGCTCTAGTTAAGATCCTGATTGAAACCCATTACAAAGTCTTTAATTATTGTTGAATAGATTTGTATAAATTTGTAAATTTAGTTCATCAGCTTCTTAAGTGAAGCTTCAACGCACCGTCTTTGTTTGTTGTAAATATGTTATATTTATATTTAGTCTCTTTCTTTCTTTCGTAAGTTACATAATGTTCACACCCACATTAGCCACCCCACCCCTCGCTACCTTTTTTCACACACCTGCTGCTTCACAATCACTTGTGATGTGTCTGACACTGCATCCTGCTTTAGGAAGGTTTGTACGTTTGGCTGTGCGTGTATGATGGTGTGAGCATGAAGACTGTGTGACATGACGGATGTGAGGCATGTTGGGCGATAATGAGCTGTGTGCAGCACAGATAACTGAATGTGACACAATACAGATTTCTGGCTCAGTGCCTACAGCACTGTTACCCTGTCTGTCTGTGTATCTGTCAGTCTATACGCTACTGTGAGTGACACACATGCATTAAGTACAGGCTGATTAAGTAGACATTCACATTAACCTATGGGCCAGATTTGTTAAGTGGGAAACATTGGAAAAATGTGATTCCACTCCCATGGGAATGCAAAGTGGTGATCTACTTAAAATGTGCCAATTTATAGGCAAGTAATATAATGGCCAGCATTTAACCAAGACCAGCACAGATCAATGCGTTACAAATGAGCAGATCTGATGAGGGAGTCGGTAGTCTGGTAACCAAAATAATACAATATGCAACATGTATAATGTCCAACTGGAAACAGCATCGTGACTCAGATCTACAAGAGGCAGCTAAAGAAGAATTGATTTGTTTTTTATTTTAAGTGCAAACTTATGCTTGAGGCTGTGTGTTGTTAAATGCTGGCAATCTTTGGGTAAATCTGTCTGCTCCAGAAGAACTCAAGACATCAATTACAGTACAATCAGATTCTGACCCATCCATGTATTATTTCATTTACTGTTATTGTAAATCTGTGAATCACATGCGTGTACTTGGGTGATGACGGCAATGACTTAGTGAAGAGCTGCAGGACGATAGTAAAGTTTTGCCACTTTGCTCACAGCTTTAAACCATCCATATGTGCTGATTATGCACTCTATCCAACAATTTTTCCCCTTCTTTGAAAACGCCAGCAAGTGCAAAACAAGACTTGTTTTAAAAAAACAAAGATTCAACGCAGTAAATAGTGTGCCATAAATTTAGTAAATCACCTTTGTGTGATTCATTTAAATGCTCTTCTTTTAAATTTTTGTATACTGAAAGAGCAATTCTTTATTTCTTGTTGAATGCATATGTAATAAGTCCTTAAATTAAAAGCTTTAAACTATTAACTACCAAGGAGTAGCACCATTAACCCATTCTTGTAGGCTTAAATATTACAAGACTGTTACACATTAACAATAACACATTGTAAACATTAAACAGACAATTTCGAAATCAGGCAGGAAAAATAGAATAATAACAAACCCCTAATGTTTTATTTCCCAACGTGCTAATCACCTTTAATCAGCTTGCAATCTCTTGAGTCTGTCATTTCTGGTTGACCCACCAATCCTCCAGTTTCCAGCCCTCTGCTGTCACCTATCACAGATATGTCTCTGCAATTCAAAACTGTGAAAACCAAAACTCCAAAAACATTTTTGTCTGGAGAAATGTGTGTGTCTGCACTAAGTGGGCATTTTTAAATCTTCATTATAAAAGACTTTCTGCTTCTTAAGTTAAAGAGCAGCCTTCACGGTCCTTTGATGTTTACATATTGTGAATGCTAAGCTCTTGCTCCTGACCTAGGTTTCATCGTTTTACCTTTGTGGATTCTGTAACTGTGTATTTTCTAAATTAGAAACTGCATTTTCAACATATTGCCTCCATCAACCTGATGTATATGACAAAGTTAGTGATAAAGTCCATTATCCAGAGTACATGCATTACTAATTATATAAACTAATAGAGTACATAAATTAAATTACCAGCACGTGCAACTTCATTTTAAATAATCTGAATGCAGTGAGAGAATTGTCAAGTTGCAACACAAGTTTTTTAGCGTATGCATAACTGTTTTTACTGTCAACACAAGAGTAATTACAAATATTGCAGAACAGTTTTTATCAGGAGACTCCAGCAGACATTCACTCCATCTGTGAAACTGGACCACACGCTGTAAAACTCTGCATTAGCCTAACACAGTCCTATGGTATAGTAGCTTTCTGAACAAATCCCAATAGTGAAGTGTGTCGAGCATTTTATAAATCAGGATGCTTTGTAGCATTTCCTTTTCAAAATATTATAAAATTTCTTCTCCAGACATTGACGGGAGGATAAGACTGGGACACAGATATTTGATAACATTATCTGACCTATAGCACCTTGGAAGTAATTTTTAATGTCAGTTCAATTCAATTCAATTCAATTCAATTCAATTTTATTTATATAGAACTATATTTATATAGTTCAGTCAGATATTACCTGCACTTAATGATTTACCAAGGAGCATTAGCCATTTCCAACCTCACCATCCTCCGCCTACAGAACAGCTGACAGACTTGTGAGTTTGTGCAGCTCTAGATGGCTGTGAGTCCTCGGCCTCTGATAACAAAGCATTCAGACAATGTGTGTGTGGTTAGTTTTTCTAATCCTGTTTTGCAAACTTGTATTTGTATGTTCTGCCCAACTGTCATGTCTTGTCCACCGTGCAGGAGTGTCACGTCAGTGTCTTACATGAAAAACTTCTTGCATGAAAAGTTTCTTTCATGACAGTACGACTTTTTTCAACAATAGAATACACAACAGAAACACAGAAAATGGTGATGATATATTTAGTTTGATTAGAAGCATTTGCAGTACCCCAGCAGACTGTGGTTTTTTTGAGTTATCCAAAAATACACTCACCTGAAAAAAAAGAACACACTGGCTTAGTATAGAATCATGAAATGAGTAGCCAAAAGGTGAACAAACAACACCAAACACTTGGCATTTAAACAGGCACCACAATCCACTGCCAAAGACAACATTTGAGAGCACTTACTCACACTGTGTTGAAAGAATAGTGTTTAAAGTGGTTAATTACTCCACAGCCTCATCCCCCTTTCTGCGTAAATGCTTTCATCAAAGCAGATTCCTAAATGCCAACTTTTGCAGTACACAACACTGCATTGCTGGGCTAACTTTAGGTGCATTTTTTTTTAACTTGTGAAGTTTATATCTATCCTGCGACCTTTTGGAAAATTCTCTGCTAGGCCATGCCCTAAAGAGTGCTTTCACAGTTAGCTTATCAAGTAAGATGAGAGTTAAAACCACTATGAATATTCCTCCCTGTTCACAAATCTGGTTGTGAAAGTTGGAGATTTCAGAAAATGAATAAAATGCTATATGCCGTGTTGGATCTTGAAGATCAGATATATGCTATATTTCTACTGGTTTACATAGACCAATCAGGCATAATGTTATGGCCACCTACCTAATATGGTGTTGGTCTCCCATGTGCTGGGGGAACAACATGTTATGTGCCAAAGCATCTCTGCCCCGTCAAGAGCACTCCTTCACTAGACCCCTGAAAGTGTGCTGTCGTATCTGGCACAAACATGTTAGCAACAGACCCTGGGGCCTCCATGGATTGGACTTGTTTGTCCAGCGCATCCCACAGATGCTCGATTGGATTGAGTGCTGGGTAGTTTGGAGTCAACACCACAAACTCTTCGCTGTCCTCCATTCCTGAACCATTTTTACTTTGTGAGCGAGCTCTTTATCCTGCTGAATGAGGCCACAACCGTCAGGGAGTAACCTTTCCATGAAATGGTGTACATGGTTCGCAACAATGCTTAGGTAGGTGGTACGTGTCTTTGTCCCGTCTTCATCTACTCACTCCCAACTGGTCGTGACAGATGGCCGCCCCTCCCTGAACCTGGTTCTGGTGGATGCTTGTTACTGGTAAAAGGGAGTTTTTCATTCCCACTGTCGCCAAAGTGTTTGCTCATAGGGGGTCATATGATTGTTGGGGTTTTCTCTGTTTTCTTTGTATTGGTTCTTTACTTTACAGTATAAAGCGCCTTGAGGCGACTGTTGTTTTGATTTGGTGCTATATAAATAAAATAGAATAGAATGGAATAGAACTGAATTGAATTCAGTTGAATTACATATCAAAGTAAAATGCACATGGACGGCAGGAGCCAAGGTTTCCCAGGAGAACATTGCTCAAAGCATCACACTGTCTCTACCACCTTGCCACAAGTATTGTTTGTTGCTGTTCACATGTATACTGAGTACACTATATACAATACCAAGGGACTATGTATAATAAAGGGCTACATTTTCTTCACTGTACAGAAAGTCAGATGGGTAAAACAGCATAGCCAAAAGACATTGCAATAATGCCTTGCCCTCTTTATGGCTTGTGCTACACAGAGTGTAAAGCTATATTATGGAGCTACACCTTTCAGGACAATGGACAGCGTTAACATGAAGCGAGTAGTCATTTCAGCACCACGGACAGCTCAGTATGCACCAGTAGTTTGTAGACTGTTTAAGCCTACAAACAGGTTGTAGAGGCTTTAAAGAGTTCAGTGATGGTCAACTGTTGTTTTTGTTTGTTTGTTTGTTTATGCTGTTCTCTCTCTCTCTCTCTCTCTCCCGTTTTTGACGCAGGGCTAAAAAAACAGACTAGATTAAATGGTGCATTTAATTAAGAGGCTTGGGATCAGGAAGTCAGAGATCAGTGTTGGTTCTTGCCAACAATAGCTACATTTAGCCTAGCTTGTTAGTGCATGCCATCTGTTCACACGCAGATTAACGCTACACAGCAGGCCGGCCCCTAGCTATGGGTGCATTTTGCAGTTCGGCACAGTATAGTTTGCTGTTTAGCAGACTTGAATTCCTCATTGAAGTCTTTGGGTTAAGTGAACTAAAAGGTCACCTTTTTAAATTGTGATTTTTAATACAACAATGGAGGTCGTGACTGTGTTGTTTCTTCCTTTCGAGCTATGACATTGTGTCTCATTAAACTCCCCAACTCCAAGTTAATAAAGTAAATGCCTTGCTTCTTTTGAAAGTGCAGAGCTGAGCATATTATATTCCATGCACAGTTAAATCTCATTTGCATCCATATGTGCTGGGTGTTGTTTAGGGTCCCATGCTGATTTGTTTTCTTTTACTCTTATGTGAAGCCTACACATACTAGTATGTTTTAGGGTGCTTTTGCTTTCACTTGAGGTTTTATCCATCTGCTTTATAAGCAATAATGACTTCCAAATCACTGCATCCCACTTAGCTAGCTTTTACACCAAATACTATAAATAGCAACCAGCTAATCCTAGCTGCTGGCTGTATTTTTATTTATTTTTTTACTCTTTCTACTTGGCAGTAACCTGAGCTCAGCAAGCTGCATCGCAGCAACAAACACTTCAAAATCTGATGACTTGATATGTTTGGCTAAGGGATATTGATATGGTTAGAGGCATTTTCCAGAAACTTTGAGGATGCTGAGCAGTTAATTATTTTGGGAAAAAAGAGCTGGGGCACAGTGTAGCGAGTCTAAAACAGATTGATTGGACAGCGACTGAGCTATGTGTTTGCATTAGATTAGAAATAACTGTATATATAGGGGTTGGAGTTGTGCCTGCATTTTTGCAAGTATTTTGTAGGATTTAAATCTCCTTTAAGGAATGTGATTAACCACATTAGCCTGGCACAGTTCATATACATATTTCTTTAACCTTGTGGGCTATAATGACCAAATAATGTCATTTATACTCACAGTTTCAGTTTATGTAACCAGGTTGTATTAGTTACTAAAGAGCAAATAGCCTTCATTAGAAGGAGAGAGTTCTTCACTGAATTTGCAAAGCAAAGAAACTTGCTGTGCTTCATTTCCCAGAATTCTTTTATTCATGGAGAACAAGGCCTTCATGTTGGCTTTGTGGAGTTGTTGCTGATCGAATTCGGGGGTCTTTTCAGGTTTTTAGGTAAATAAACAAATAAGTAAAAAGGTAGATAAAAACTTCAAGAGGTTTATGTGGTTAAAGATAAAGGGATGAAGGTTTCATGTAATTTACAATCAATGGCAGTTTAAATTTGGACGTGTTCTAATCCTAGACTGAATTAAGTCTTTAAATTGAAATGGTAGCTTATTACTGTTAGCTTATAGACGTTAGTTCTATAACAGTAGTTTTTCTCTCATGTGTACCTGTTCTATTGTGTGCATTTCTCTTTTTTCGTATAGATTCCTCATGTTTGTTATTTATTCCTGCTGTCTTACTATTTATATTTTATTCTTGCAAAATTGATGTGGAGCACCCACAATTTTTTTTTTACATGTACAATTACAATAAAGGGCTATTCTATTCTATTCTAAGCTAAAACATTTTTATGCATGTTTTGTTATAATGAGTTATAGCTTTGCTCCATTATCTTTACACTTAGTTTGCTAATGATTTTTTCTGGTTTGATGGCTGTTGTTAGTGTAGAAGTCAATAAGGCAGGATTCACACAGTTTCATGCGTCATTGCTCTCACTTAGTTTGAACAAGGTGATGTTGTGTGTTGTCAAAATGAATCATGGATCCAAGACTTTGCCTTGTATGCTCTGCTTGCACTCAAAGTTGAAGTCTTTTTGGGCAGCTGCTGCTAGCCAGTCAAATCACAGAATGAAAATAACACCACAGGAGCAAGGCTCCTGCAGTTCAGCAGAATATGTATAGAAGCAAAGATAATAGAGAGCTGAGACAAAATACTTAAATATTTAAAAATGCCATGATTTTTTTTTTTGACAACAAACTATTACAGCTGCTCTTTTTGGTGGTTAGATCAAATGAATCCATAGACCAGCAGATACTCTTTTTTGCCCCCCCCCCCCGCCTGTGTGTGTGTGCGTGCGTGCGTGCGTGCGTGCGTGTGTGTGTGTGTGTGTGTGTGTGTGTGCATGCATGTGTGTGCACTCATAGCCTTAGGGGCTGTTTGTCTGTGATAATGAGCTGTCATTTTGTCAGTCAGAATGGCTTGATCTATCTACCACTCTGCTTTCTCACAAACACACACAGACACACAAACATAATAGGGACAGACTAATACAATCTGTTACAAACTAGAAACAGAAAAAAAAAGAGTATTTTTAACATGCTTCTATCTTTATAGCGTAATCTGCTCTTGTGCTCTTTGTACAAAACAGACTCACAATTCACACACAGGGCGCCGTGGCTGATGTTTCGCATTTTGCTTTCGGTCTTAATTATTTGGACCTGAGGAGCAGTGGGATCAGTATTTAGATGTTGTATGGTTACATAAGCTTTGAGGGGCAATGAATATTCTCATCCTGCAGAGTAACAGATGTGAACAATGTCTAAACTTATTTTAATAACACTAACCTGCTATTAAGACACAACATTTGCCAAAGGACCTTGAGTATGGGGCATTGAATGAGGAAGCTGTCTGGTATTAAGAATGGGTTTACCATTCTCATGCTTTGTGTCTGTTGCATAACATTTTGTGAAATAACTGATGGGAATTATAGTGATTTATTAGTTAGCAGTAAACCTTACATATGAATAAACAGAAAATTGTTTCCATTAATGCAGCAGACTTAAAAAAACGTTAATAATCTTCACTCCTTCACCGCTCTGCCTTTTATCTTTTGCCATACATGATATCATGAATCCTTTAAATGTAAGTGTACTTAAAGCAGCTTGAATATCTTATCTTTTTTCTCATTATGCAGATAATTAAAGAAGTTATGTCACATGTGGCACAATACTTGATGTGACACTTTGTATTTAAGAACATTTGTACATTAAAAAAAAATATGTTATTATAGTAAAGGAATTCATGTTTTGTAACTGCAACATTGCGGTTTGTAAGAGCATCCACTACTATAGTTTGCAAACATTAACGTGTGTGCAGACTTGTATCACAATGCCAAAAATAGGTTTTCGCATTTTCACTTTTTTCAGATTAAATCAGTAAGTTGTTAGTTTAAAACTGATGGAGTGGCCTTTGAAGATTGATATCATGACTTGCAATCTGTGTATCTAACAGTATCAGGAGTGTCTGTTGTGCAGGAAGAGCTGAAAAAAAGCATGATTAATGGAGAAGATGCAGAGAGTAGCAGAGTGTGGATTCATGAAGCACAAACACATATTCTTTCCTGCAAGCGTACACACACACACAGTATCTACTTATGTAGGCAACTATTTGCACACGCACAAACATAGCAAGTAGGCTGATAAAAGGATGTACCACATTACTGCAGCTGTCCTCTGGGAACTAAAGTGGAGGCTTGATTCAGCCATTTACCAGCACCACACAATGACTCAGCACATTTACAAGATATGGACTGGGCACACTTTTGGACATGCATACATTAAGAGTAATCCTTGGTAGGTTTTGAGCTCAGTCTTGATCACAACTGGGTGTGGTTATCATAGAAGACCAGAATAACATCTAACGAATTCAAAGTTATGGAAGGGGCGTGTGTTTCCTGCAAGCTGGAAATGTAAGAAAGTCCAGTTACTGTGGGATGAAATAATCTCTGAAAATCTTGTTCTGGTTGACCTCTGGTGGTTTATCTTTTCCAATCTGTAGCACTGTGATGATAAAGTTACTATGTGACATTTTCAGCTGTGGAAAACAGTAAAATACTGATTTTCACATTGGTCTATCCACCCTCGAGGCCTGTGTCTCTCATTAAAATGTAACCAAACACCATTTTTAGATGATTTCAATGCTTAAATGAACTAAAGTGAGTGTAACAATCCAGTTCTTTATTTCTGCTGCATTCAGTACGTAGTAGCATCAACTACTCTGGCTGATAACGAATGAGGAGTTGAATCGAGAATTTATGCACCCCAAGGTTTCATTTTGGCCTCACAATTATGAAGTGATCACTTATTGAACTTCCAATTTTTCAGGTGGAAATTAAATTTTCTGAAGCTCAAGGTTTAGCAATGTTAAGCTTTTCTTTTTTCTCCATGAAAAAAAATCACAACCGGCAATCTAATTCCTTACGTGATGATTTTGATCCAACTCTCAAGGTGTCAGATTATAATTGAATTTTTGGTCGTTTTAAGTGAATGCTTTGAAATAAGGGGAGCGAATGCTGTTTTGTAAAGTTCTTCAGGGCTGCATTCAGCCCAAACAAAATGCATCAAAACATCAATTTAATCTGCTTTAAGTTCAATTCAATTTCAATTCAATTTTATTTATATAGTGAAAAAATCATTTATATTCTAAGGTAAAGACCCTACAATATTAGAAAAAACAACAACCAGATGACCCCCTATGAGCGAGCACTTGGTGACAGAAGAAGGGAAAACTCCCTTTTAGCATGAAGAAACCTCCTATAAAACCAGGCTCAGGGGGGGAAACAAGACGAAAAACACAATGTGGAAAGAGCCAGAGATTAATAGTAACTAATGATTGAATATGGTTGTGGTGTATAAACACACAGGGAGGGAAAAAGAAATGCTCAGTGCACCATGGGAAGCCCCCATCAACCTGGGCCTATTGCAGCATAACTAAAGGATCACCTGAACTCAGGATCACCTGAACAAGCTGTAAGTATAAGCTTTATCAAAAAGCAAAGCTTTGAGCCTAATCTTAAAAGCAGAGAGTGTCTGTCTTGAGAATCCAAACATACAGTTATGTTGCCACAGTCTGGAACCCATCTACTACTCTCTTGACCTACGCTCTGATGGCAATGCTCAGTACTTTCTTGGCTTCTGTGCAGTCAGTGATATCCAGGCCAACACCTTCTGTTCTGTCTTCCAGTCTCTATTTACATGACTTATAATTCATGACTCACATGAATTATAAAAGCTTGTAAAAATTAAATGGTTGGCATACAATTTAGCTCATGGTGTCAACACTATGTCCTCCTTTGTTCCCCACACAGGCTGTTGCATACAACTTGCAAGGTCAAATATACTCGATCAGTACTACTTGGACTATAAATTGAAACCAGAAAGCTTTTATGTACCAAAAATCTTGTTAATTCCTTCTGATTTATATGCCTGCCAAGCTGTTTTTATATTGCAGTGTTTTCATACACACCACTATTGATAAAGTTTAATTTCTACACTTACACTATTTTGGCCAGATCCCATTGAAAAATGCAGTCCATGGTTGCAGATTCAAAATGTTCATGCTCTGACCTTTGGCATTGGAAAGCTACTTTTTCGTTACTTTTATGTATTTTACCTTTTTGTGGAACATAAGTTAAGAAAGTTATACGTAGTATACATCATGTCTGCACCGTTCTACATTGACTAATGGCCACATTGTGGTACTGACCTTTGTTAGGATTTGCTGAGGGAGAACCTCAGCATAACACAAAAATTTACACCACCTCTTCCTGCTCCCAAAGATAACAAGTGGCAAGACAGAGCTGCAGTCCACAGAGATTTGAATTAATTGTTAGTGAAAGCAGAAGTAGTGTCAGGGTGGGATCGACCAAAACAAATAAAACTAACTCACGTTTCATGAAATAAAAATAAAGAAAACATCTTACCTTCCTCAAACCAAAAAAAAGAAAATTCGACAAGACAGGCTTCTCACTGCTACCAGGATGGTTCTTTTATAAGGTATTTACGTTATACACTACAGATGGCTGTCCATGAACTTTAAAATGGCCCCAGTGAAGCTTCAGTTTTAACTATTATATTGAACACCACATACTCATCTGGAAATCACAAATCGCTCACAAATAAGCCTATATTTGCATAAGCTGATAGATTAAGTTAAAGACTAACCGCACACTTTCATTCCTAAATATACCGAGTAAACAAAAATGCTTGACAGTAATAAATGCACAGCAGTGAAAGTCAGGGAGAGCTCTGTGCTGACGCCACTTTGCTGGGTTGGTTTTAATGAGTCCAGGTATATTGCAACATACAGTGAGTCACAGCCTGTGACCCAGTTGAGCTTTGTTGCTCAGCATGACCTCATTCTGACTGCACAGTAAAACAAATCTGATGCTGATTTGGCCGTAACACAATATGGAGAAAGCTAAAAAGTTACCTGAGCTTTTCAGATGATTTGTGCCTAGTTTCACAGATCTTTATTGTGTTATGTAAAAATGTCACTCCTGCTTTCAAGCAAAGCCATAAATGCATTCAGTCATTTCTGGTGTCAAAAGAAACTACCTGACTTTTCAAAATGAATATACAGCTCATGTATTATGTGAAAAAGTGAAGTAAGTGTGTGTGTGTGTGTGTGTGTGTGTGTGATCTCAGGTGATGTTGAGCTAACAGAGAACAGGCTAGTTGGCCTTAATCCTACCCTGCACATGTGTGTGGTAGTATTAGATGTGTCATACATACAGTAGCGGGTAACCAGTGCTCACAAGACCACACGCATATGCACACACACGTGTTCATAGTGTGCATGATGAGATAAGCTTGTTAGCAAGGCTTTGGCTCAAAGGAAATATCTTATTGTGCCAACAGTATCTAGGCAGGTTTTATTTCGTTGTCTGAGTGGCAGTAGGAAGCAGGGTATATGATCACAGTTATCACATGAAAAGGAGTGAAAAAGTATGTCTGATGTCAGCTTAAAAACAAGTTTTAATTAAAGATTTACCTTTGAATTATATTAAAGTAAGTTGGTGAACACTTTAAACCATACACCCATTTAACGTCACTATGACAGCATTGCCAATAGCAATGTCACTCGAAACTTACATGGGCTTAACTATAAATACCAACCCATTTTCTTACATGTTTCCTGACATGTTTGCTACGCTAACCCAGTCTTTGAGGTACATCCTCTAGGTGTCAAAATCTCGGTTTTCATGCATTTGTAATCCTTTTCTCCTTTCTCCTCTTCTCTTTTCTTCTTTTTGATGTTGTTTTTATGCTTTTATGTTTTTTCCCCTTCTTTCAGTGTGAGTGTGTTTGTGCACGAATGTGTGTGATCATTATGTCGTGATCTCAAGCCATCTGGGTTGGCTGGCTTGTTTGCATATCTGGTGTTAACCGTTATACATATTCATGACCAGGGTCTAAACTGGCATGAATATTCATTTTGTCTCCGGGCTGTAGACGGGTGGAGTGGGTGTGATTCCAATCAGCAGTAAAGAAATTAACTCAACCTTCTGTGTGGTGGACAGGAACACTTTGCCGTGGGCCTGTTGGTATGCCTGGTAAGCGTCCCGTGTATGCGGCTATTGCATTTACTTAAGTCATGTGGCGCCCATTGGTGTATCACAGTGTCTGTGATACAGCAGAAGATGAAAGCATAAACAAAACAATCTCATATTATGACAAAAAACATTTAAAGAAACATATCCTTCCCATGAAAGGGAAAAGAAGCTGCTGGGCAGAGTTAAAGCAAAGTCCACTTCCATTTATCCAGTTTTGGGTTGCAGGTGGGCTGGAGCCTGTCCCAGCTGTTATGCCGATAGAGGAAGGGTAAACCCTGAACAGGTCGCCACTCTTTCGCAGGGTTAACGCATAGAGACAGACGACCAATTACGCTGACATTCATACATAGACACTTTACAACCACATTAATTGATTAGTAGACTGTTTACTTACTGTTTGAGGGGATACATATCTACCGCACTTGTGGACTATTGTATAAATACCAAAAAAAAGAATTTTAGTTGGTTAATATTAACGAAAACGCATCCACAGCTGATGTTTTTCTTTATTCCTCTTGGTAAAGCCTGCGATTTGGACCTTGATATCTCTGTTTGCTGTGGCGGTATCAAAGGAAAATTTGTTTCTATATTTAATGTTATTTGATTTTCATCCAATGTGCCTGACGTGTTTCTGTCTTTGATGTACTCTTCTCTCACGACTTTGGATCCTCACTTCTGCCTTTGTGTTGTAGGAAAAACTGACAAACCCAATGATGATAAATGTGTGTGAAAATAGCAACAAGCAATGCTGGAGGAGTAGATATCACCAAGAAATGTGTGATTAATTAGCAATAAAAAAAAGTGTAGGACTTTTGCGATAACCAAAAGCAGGGCTGCATCACTTTGAAGCTGCCCAAACTTGGACCCTGAAGTATAAACCCCAGGAGACATATTGTATCGCAGGACTACACATTCAGCAAAGCACAATAACACAAAGAGCTTCAGACTCTGTATGAAGGAATAAATTATATTATAATTAAATACATTTTAAAGGTAAAGATAAAACTGATCAAAGAAAGAGAACCTGGGTGGCACAATGCTAAGAATAACCCAAAGGCAATGTTGATAATGTGCCTTTCAATCAAGCAACAATGCAACACTCAAGTTAGAATCTTTAGGATTGTAGTTGTATCAAACAGAATCACTTATACTAAATTAACTGCCATATATTCTGTTATAACCACAACGTTTACACAGAATTGCAATGATTAGTTCCAGAGTAGCGCAAATGGCTTCCAGAGAACCACTGCTCGCCCTATGGTAGGCAGAAGAGTCTGTCTCTGTGTATTAGCCCTGAAAAAGACATAACAGCTGGGACAGGCTCCAACCTACCTGCAACCCAAAACTGGATAAGTGGAAGAAAAAAATGGATGGATGGATAGTTCCAGGGTCTTCAATTCCTATTTTAGTGTTGCATGGCATGCACAAGACATTTAGAGAAATGGCGCATTTGTTCTAGAGGAAATTCGTAAGGCAAGAGCTGGCCCGAGCATGCACCGAAAGCTTTCAGCTGCTCCTTTATTCACAATGGTTCACCAGACTGGGTAGCTCCATGAGTTTAAAAAAAAAAATTGGTAGATTTTTACACTGGATGCCCTTCCTGACCCAACCCAACAGGTATTTGTGTCTCCTCTTAGTTCAATTCAATTCAGTTTTATTTATATAGCACCAAATCACAACAACAGTTGTTTCAAGGCGCTTTATATTGTGAGGTAAAGACCCTACAATAATACAAAAAAAACAGAGAAAACCCCAATAATCATATGACCCCTTATGAGCAAGCGCTTTGGTGACAGTGGGAAGGAAAAACTCCCTTTTAATAGGAAGAAACCTCCAGCAGAACTAGGCTCAGGGAGGGGCGACCATCTGCCGAATGTGTAAACCACTAAATTTGTATTGGTACAGTTATAACTGAAAAATACTTACATTTATACTGACATGCACTTTAATTTACCTGATGTAAATGCATAGCCAACTATAACGTATGACCATAAGGTTTTGGGAATGGTTCTAAATAATATTGATGTATGTGTGCGGAATCCTTTTCAGTGTGTCAAAATGGTCATCCTTGAACTTAATTTTCATTTCTGCAAAGTGGAACAAGTTGCTGGGAGCCAAATCTGAAGAGTGGAAAAGGTGGTGAGCTAAGATTGTGTTGCAAACACACAATCTTGTGCTGCCACAAGCTGGCACACACCAAAGGCCGTTCTTTCTTAGATGCCTCAGGACATTTGAGGAGAATTTTGAAATGACAGTCCTGCCTGGGGGACAAATCGAGGGTTCAGAATCCCTGGAATGTTAAAAAAAAAAAACAATTATAATCCTTGCTTTGCTCCTCACCTGAAAAAAATGCCTTTGGGCTTGGAAACTGTTGGACTGAAGAGTGCTCACTCGTAGCTGGAAACCCAGCGCTCATCGCCACTGATGATTACTTCATATAAAATTCAGGTCAGTTTGAAACAGAAGTTAATGTTTGTTCACCGCGCAAGTTTGAGGTCCACGGTGGCATTGCAGAGCACCCAGTGCAATCTAAAAATAGTAGCCTCAATGGGATCTGTCTAGACATGCACAACAAGATCATCTTAAATGTGAGAATGGCCAGTTTTAAATTAGGTCCGGAGTTTTGATTACACCTCATATTTCTAACAGGGTAGCTGAAAGGAGTCTTAACGCTATGAGTTGTATTGCTTTTAAAAAATGTGATTGAAAGGTTTAAATAATTTCAAATTGTGATTAACTTTAGCACATGTTTACTTTTTTCTGACTTGAATGCTGCCATTTTTAAATATGCTAACAAACTGAATCAAAGGTTTTCTATATCAACAACAAGTGGAATTAGGGAATAACTAGATGTAGCTGTTCAATGGCATAATATTTTTATATAATGCATTTTTTGGACAGTACAGCAACCTCTGACTACTGGTTATGAACTGTTATTGTAAAATTAAACATCTAACACATGCAAACACTATAAGGTAAAAACACTGCTATAGGAATTTTAATGCATTCATTTACTGCAGTGAGGCTCTTGTCCTCGGTTCAGCTGATGATTTAAATGTAAAAGTGTCTCTGAGTGTGTTTAAGTACATACATCAGTATGCAGGACCGAGGGTTTAGATAGGGCTGAACTAAAATGATCTCTCAGGTTCGGTAATGCATTCTCATAACCAAACTGCATTGTTTTCAAACGCTGGGGTGAATACTGATAAAAAACATATTTTAAGATGGTCTCTCCCATTAGGAGAGAGACACTCGTTTACTCAGATACACAACACACTCACTTAGGCATGCTTTATAGAAAACATAATAGTAAAATTCACACTTTTATGTGCTTTCACGCTCACAGTGCATATCCATATTTGCAAGAAAACAACACCGGCAAGCACATCACTAAGGCACACCCACACATTTACCAGCATACAGAATTCACATTTGGTATTTTTCTTTTTTGTTTGACTGAAAAAAAAAAAAAAAAATGTTTTCGGAAATATGACTTGCTTTGTTTTCTGTGTTTGTGTGTGTGAGCCTGCATGTATGTGAATAAAGGACGGGAAACTGGAGTTTAGCTTTGTTCAACCACACAAATGCTGCACACATACACACTATCCCAAGTGCTTTAAAAGAAAACACCAGGAGGGAGAACAAAGAACCTCCTTGAAGAATAGACATGAATTATTCACTCAATCTGATAAGAGGACAAAGAGAGAATGAGAGAGAGACATAGAGGGAGAAATAGAGATGGAGTGTGGGTGATACAAAGAAAGAGACAGACTGATGGATTGACAAGGACGGTAGGGTTTTATGCTGTATTAACAGTAACGACAAGAAGGTCCTCAAGAGATTTGAAATTAAACAACACTGCTTGCTATCATCCTCTAAACTGCTCCCAAAAATCCACAAGGTACAAAACTAATAAATGGCTTTAAATAAATAAATAGAACAACTCCTCTTGAGGTACATTGCAATACTTATCAGTAAAAGCCAGATGCTTTGGAAATCCGGGTCTTTTTCTGAGCGGTGAGGTGTTTACTTTAAGGAAAAAGTTTATCCAGTGTAAATCCACAGGCAGCAACAGCTTAGCTGTAGAATCTTTGCTGCTTTTCAGCCAGATATGCTTTATCAGATCTAATATGGTGCTTCTTTTGTGTTGTACTGCTAATGCAGTAAGGCTGTAGTAACTTCAGTAGCAGCAGACAATTCAGGTATTCTATCTAATATAATGAAACTAGTGACAACAAAGTGTAGCTGCCCCTTATCAGCTTAGCACAGTCGTTGCCTGTATTTTAGTGCTGCAGTGGTTTTTCTGGTGCAGCTGACTTGGCCTATTTCATGTGCTATAGAGTAAATACATTTTTAATTAGGTTACAGTCTGTTTTTACATAATATTAATTGTTGTGTAAGGTTCTTGGTTGGTAGCCTAGTGCTACATTTACGCTTATAAAACATATATACAAGAGTTATTACCAAAATCATCCTGACCTGTGTAGATACATATATAGGTCAATATACAAGAATTTAATAGGATAAAACAGTAAAAGTTAGACAAAAAGTTAAAAAAGATCATGTGCGACTGAACACTATTTCAGCTTTAATCATTGAGCTGACATCATTTCACTCATATCCCCTGTCTAGCCATTCATCGAGAGGTGAATGAGGTTAACTGTGATTCGTACATTTCCACAGGCAAAGTCTGTGTTTGTCTTTGTCTTCATGCTTCATGCATACACTTCCCCCGATCTCACTTTCATGTGGTAATATGACTGCACAAAGTTTGTAGTGTGATCTCCATATTCACAACACAGCATACATTATGACAGGTGGATACTGCTACAGCTCAACCCCTACAGTCATGACTGCTAATGGGCCATTGGCCTGTTACAACTTATATAGCTGGATGCAAACATTCACACATCATAATGAGTATCACATTACAGTAATGAGGTTTATTTCCCCTTTTGTTTTAGAAGAGAACCACTAGTAGTCCTGTAGTACTCTTGTAGCAATTACCAGAAGGAGGAGAGATAAAAAAGATTGAAATAAGAGAGGATTGTAGGATAAACAATTGCATGAAAGACTTGAAAATCTCATCCTTTATTCAATTGCTGGAATTAGGATGAGAGGCAGCAGCACAGAGCGAAAAAGAAAGAACCAAAAGACTGGAGTGATTGCAGAGTCAGATTGAATTTCATGATTTATTCAATAGTCCCGGAGAATGAGAGAGAAAGCCAGGACGGTAAAGTGAGAGTGATTCAGAGAAAGAGAGTGAAAGAGCCTAAGAGGTTTTAAGAGACCCTGTAAGAAGTTTAATATCAGGTTACCTAATCGTCTTTCTCCATTTCATCCATCAGCCCCATAGCTGGCAGACAGTCAGAGGAGGGCAGATCTTACACTACTACAAACAGGTAATCATGTTAATGGTAAACAGGGCGCACTTTCATTGCTGCAGGATGAGGCAATGTCACAGGATTATGATGTTGGGTGGCACAGGATACCACATCTCTCTCCTTTAAATTCTGTTAATGCAGTTTAACAGAATTTAAACTGCATCCCTCTCACCTGTCACATGTAGACATGGAAATCATATTGTGGTAGTTTACAGTTTTAAAATAAGACGTATGTGTGGAAGTGACTCACCTTGCAAGTTTTTAAATGTACACTCTAAATGAAGCATTTTCGGTCAGAAAGCTACAATCCATCGAGTTTAGCTGTGTGGCACAGTTATACTGTGTCAGTAATGGTTTAAAGGCATCTGGTGGACAGGTTGGACAAGAGTAGCAAAATTATGTAAAAGGACATAAAAACAAACCCATGTCACTCCATTGGGAACATAAAAGGCTTTCTGAGCAATTTTAATCTTAATCAAGCCACACTTAGTTTAGATTAAATAGATTGGATGTGTGAATGAGCAGCTGGACATTTAGTTAACGGAAAAGGATAAATAATTATATCCACAGTAGCACAATAATAATATAAGCTCATTTAGCATTTAATCATAGAAAAGTAAGATGTAACACATTTTCACACATTGTCTAAATATGAAATCATAACTCGCGGGGCTTTAATAAATCTGATGCAAAATCAGTAGGACTCCTTCATTTTGGACCCTTACACTACACCACGTGTCTGTTTCATGATCCATACGTCTGTTGCTGTTTTTAGAGTTGCTGATTGGATAAGATTGTGATAATTCACCAACACGCGGCCATTTGTTTCATCTGAGGCCCCAGGTGACACGGGAAAGGTCCTGACTGAATAATGGGACTGCGTTCCTACAGTAATCTGTCTCCAAATCTACGGGGAAGCCAGCTACTTGTTTTCAGTTAGCAGCTGTTCAGTTCAGAATGACAAGAATCCAGTGAAACACAGACTAGGCACATGGTCCACAACAACTACAAACACACACATACCCACACACTGGGTCAGGCTGCCAGATGCTGCCCAGACAAGGTAATTGAGAGGAGGAATGGAAGGACAAAAGGAGCAACAAGGGGAAATGAGAGAAAAGAAAATGCGAAAGAGAGAGAGCAGTGCTGGTTAAGCCCTGAGGAGGGAGGTGCGAATGTCAGGAGAAGAGGAAACAGGAAACACAAGAAAGTCATATTTGAAAAGTGTGAAAGGATGAAAAGGGACTGAGTGACATGGGAGAGGATAAAGTCACATGGGGTGGCGCAGTCAGATGGAGAGAGAGACTTCGGAGGAGGAGCTGCAGGGGTCAAATTAGAACAGTGTGCATCATACTGCATCACCCATGAGGAGGAGTAGGTGAGTACAAAGAAGGTGACAGGGGGACTGCAGGATGACAGAAAGCACAGTAAGTGGTGAGGAGTAGCTAATTAATGTTAAATATATATTTTCAAAAGGGATTTTTAAACTTTGCCAAATGAGAACATGCAGGGACGTTAAGGGGAAAAAGAAGACAGGAAAAGGGTGAAGAGACCGTGGAGACGAGAAAAAAAACACATACTGACGTGCAGGTTTTTATTTGCTCAGTATTTGCAGAAGATCTGCTTGCTTGATTTATGATTTTGCTTTATTTATGATGACTAGTAGGGGGTTCATTTAAGAGTTACTATATTACTTTCTACAATTCCATTCCTAATTTTGCTGAATGTCAAATGAATGAATGAATGAATTACAGTTGCGTTATCAATCTTAACTTAATGAAATGTCATACCTGTTGTCTGTACTTGGCTCTTGAAGGATGGCGTTGTCCCAGAACAGCCATCAGTTTTCTATCCAAGTCGGGATCTCAGGGGGGCTACAGCCTATCATAGCTGTCACTGGGCGAAAGGTGGGATACACCCTGGACAGGTTGGCAATCTATCAGAGGGCTAACACATAGAGACAGACAACTAGACCTAGCTCCAGTTTACATTCTCCAGTTACTGAAAGAGTCTTTGGACTGTGGGAGGAAGCTGGACTGCCCGAGAAAAAAAAAAAAAAAGTTTCAGCGGGCCATCAGATTCAAACTCTGGAACCCACCTCTTTTTTTATTGGGCATTTCACATAGAGCTGCCACGATTCGTCGACTAGCCACGATCACATCTACTATTAAAATCGTCGACGACTAATTTAATAGTCCACACGTCGTTTGAAGCTTTTTAAGATCCTGAAATAAGTAGTAGGATTTAAGAGTGTAGTAACGGACTGAAACAGAAGATGGCAGCACTGCATCTACAAGGATGCCAGCTGCCGTTAAACGCCGAAGAAGAAGAAGCAGTCTCCGGTATCGTAGCTGTGTCCAAATTCAGGGGCCGCATTTGTAGGCCGATTACGTTACAGCGACACGACAAAGGCTGTCCAAACTCGAAGACTTCTCCAAATGCGGCCGACAAATGCGTCCTTAATTTCCCCAGATTTGAAGGATGGGTCGGGTGTATCCTTCGTGACACAACCTATCCCAGAATTCATAGCGCGGCTCAGCCAATTCCAGTTTCCAATAATGGCGGCAGTTACTTAGTTTTAATGTTA
>VUQG01029248.1:25359-37466 GCA_015106755.1 Etia nguti | reverse complement strand
ATTTTGTTTTATTTTTTTTTTTTTTTTTTTTTTTTTTTTTTTTAAAGTGTAACTCAAAAATATAGCCCCATATTTTAAATAATAATATTGTTTTACATGACTGATTATATATAAATTTTAACTCCTGGTCATTTTAACTGCATGAAGACAGATACAGATTTTTTTATTTATTTTTTTGCTTTGTCTATAAAAAACACATCCAACAATGCCTACAGGGCCTCATGGACACTGTTTACGTGTACAATCTTACAATCTAGCTACCATAATCTGAGTCAGATTCTTTCCAGATGCTGCATTCAGGTTGCTTGATATTCCCTCCTTTTATTGATCCAGTTAACATTGCTGCATGCAAGGTCGCTGTTTTCTTAGCTTGGGACACACTGCACGGCTCCTCGGGGGGGAATGGGGAATAGTTCCCGTGATGTAAGCCCTGCCTGAGTAAAAGCCTGTTGACTTTATTTAATACATCCGCCAGATTTTTATGAGCATTACGCAAATGAAATGGTCTGCATTATGTGTGAACCATACGTTCCACAGAGGCATGCATGGCAGCAGACAGCTGGAAGTAACTTGAGCCCCTCGGTCACTTATCAGCCTTGGCATCCCTACCATTTCCCATAGCCATCTTCAAGCCAGAAGAATCCAGCCATTGTTTTCATCTCTGTGGGCCCTGTGTTAACTCAGCAGCCCCTTGCTGATTGTTGCAGAGATATTAAAGAAAATGGTAGATTTGTCTTTGTCCGTATAACCCTGTCTTGTGATACCAAGGCCCCTATGTGTATGTGAGTGCATGAGTGTTTGTGTGCGCTGTGGGGGGGGCCTCTGGCTTCTAGTCGATGCAGTTGTAGAGAGTAGCTGCACCTGCCCTGTATGTCAACAACAGGGTCTGGAGGAGACACTCAAGAAGAGAGGTGGCTTTCACACCACCGGCCTTTACTAGAGCTGCTTACTTTCCAAAGACAACAATGACCGTGCTGCCGTGCTGCGCAGTGGAGCTTTTAGGCTCTATAGACTTGGCGCCTGCTCTGTGTGGCCTCGAGATTATCTCCCGACTGAGCCCTCAACATACAAACTTATTGGACTTCCTCATGTCCCCTTGTTTTTGTGGTTCTAAAGTTTCCAGGATGCTTTTTTGACTGTCTGTTTTACACATAGAGACAGGATCCCCCGTGGGGGTTGTTAGGAGGTTACAGGGGGGTAGTTAAGGGGTCAGGGAGAAGCTGTCAGTCTATTTCCTTTCTCTGGCCTTGGGAAACTGCACCACAAGTCTTTTGCATATTTTTAGCGTCCTTGCTGGTTTTTGTCTGCAAGTATCCAGAGGAGAAGATAAGTTATTCCCAGTCATTGTGAAGTTCTGTTTTTCACATGGATTGCTTATTATTAGTGTAGTCTCTATGGCTCTTTTTTTTAAAACTACTTATAGAATGACCATATCCAGGACAAGATCAGTCAGAATAATGCACAGGATCTGGAAACCATCATCTGAATCTCTCTTCCACAGTATTCCTGCACAACCCTCTGCTGGATCTTGCAGATGTGAATTTTTTTGTTTTACATTAATTTATAAAGTTACATCCACAAGTCAGAGAAATGCTGTGTCCAACAACAAGTTATGCCACAAATTCGACATAAAAAGAGTTAAATTGTGTTATTTGGGATAAAATGTTCTTGTTTGTGAGCTGCTGGAGGATAGATGCTATCTGTGGAAAGTACGGATATAATTTCCAGGTACTTTAATGCTGTTATGAACACAGAGGGTAAATAGGTGCTATGTTTTGCTATTAGTAAATGCAGCAGACACTCTAGTAGCGTACTGTTTAAGGGGAAATGAGTCATGTTTATTAGACGCATCCGAACTCTAAAACTGGACTACTAAAAAAAAAAGAAAAAAAAAGCTTGAGAAGGAGAAATTGCACAAAGTGGGCTGGGTAAGTAAAGAGCACCACCCCATATCTTTCTGGGCAAACCTTGCTCTGAGGTCAAGGCGGGTATTGAGCGATCATGTACACCTGAGAGAGCAGGCTTCTATAAAACCTGCTGGACAGTCATACTCATTTACATTCAGGCTGCATTTACAAAGAATCACATGAACGGCCCAGATAATATTACTCACAGACACGTCTTACCTGCTGCACCACATTTCTTCCTGAGTTATCTCCTGGCGCATCTGCGCCGCTATCTTTCTGCATTATGAATGGTGAGGCGCTCATCTGCAGCCATTAAAATAGCTGCTGTACATTTGCTGAGTCCTTCCAGAATAGACCACTGTAAGAGTTAACATCATATTTACATCAAGTCAAGGTTATTATCATTCTTTGTATCTGGCGGCAGTGACTACTTGTGTTCTTTGCTTCTTGTGCTTTTTACATAATACAGTTAAGTGTGGCTGGTGCAGTGTGTCTTCTGAAATAGACTGTGGTCAGAAAAGAGGCTTTAGCAGCGCAGCAAAAGCCTACTGTAAAAAAAAAAGTCCTCAGAGTGAAGAAAACCACCTTGAAGTTATTACCTGTAAACAGAGAGCAACTTTAACCAAATTAAAATTATCTCAACCAGACTGCTGCTCTTGTTTCTTTCTAATTCCACCATACAATTATCACTCAGTGAATGGAAAGGTATGTGCCAATAAAAATAAGTCATTTCTGTTTTGCTTTGGCCCACCTCTCTGTAATGCTTAACTCTGCAGCTGCACTGTGAGCTGTGGAAAACAAACAGTGCAGTGCAGCTGGGCTTCTCAAGACAGCAAAAGGGGAATTTTAATCCCTTTTTTTTCTTTGGCACCAGTCTGATTTATTTGGTCATAAAGAAAGGAAAAGCACCCCACCATCTGAGAAGGATTGGGAGGTGAGAACGCAAATTATGCCAGAACCCCAGTTGCAGACTGAGAAGCACAGCAGACCAGGAAATGAATCCCCAACAGGTCAAAGAGCTCAAAAAACACAGAAGAGGCCATTTAACTATAGTGACATGTTACTGGGATGCTGGGACAGCACAAATCAGTTTATCATATGCCCCCTAGCAACCAAATATGCTACAGTGCGGGTTTTTTGCAGCGACACTGTCTCTGAGATACAAAAGAACTACAAGGAAAGGCTAACCTACACGTGTCTCTCATCCAGTCCCGCAGTGTGCTCTGAAAACAAACTATCCGGAGAGCCTCAAACCATTTCCAGCTGTCACGTCCCAGCTCCAGTATAAGCCCTAACTTGATATGACAGGGCAAGGCGAGGTAAGGGTCAGACTTCGGGCTTCGAGGAAGATTCAAAACATGTAACTCAAACTATGAGCATTATATTCATAATTGCCCGTGGTTGAAAAATGAAGATGCCTGTTGTCTCTCGTGTTACCTTTAGCACTTTCTCATCTTACATCACACAGCGCGAGCCTTCCCACAAACAATAACATGGCAAGGAAGAATGTATAGAACAAATATGTAATATTATATGATAACACACCAGAGCTAGCTGCTTTTAAGTATGCTACACTGACCCACGCAAACACACACTGCTGATGAACATTTTAGGGGCACCGTGATTCGCTTTTTAAGACTAAACTACTACACAGTATATAATTGACTGTAATTGAACCATCTAACTATAAAGACCTAGTTCTACAATGCATGGGTTAGGATGTAACAATAATGTAATATAGATACATTCTCTCACAGGCCACTTTATTAGACTCAACAAGTTGCTGGAAACATTCTTGAGAGATTTCGGTTCATATTGACATGATGACATCACACAGTTGCTGCAGATTTATTGGCTGCACATCCCTGATAATTAATAATAATAACTGAGGTTTGTATAGCACCTTTCAAGGAACCCAAGGATGCTTTACAAAAGAGTAAATAAAGCCATGATGTGAACCTCCTGCTCCACCATCAGATTGTGATCTGATGACTTTAGAGGCCATTTGAGTTCAGTGAACTCATTTTCACGTTCAGGAAACCAGTTTGAGATGATCTGAGCTTTGCGACACTGTGCACCCTACCGGAAGCAGCCATCAGGAGATGGGTACACCGTGGACATGGTCAGCATCAGTACTCAGTTGAGCTGTGGTGGCATTTGAACATTGCTCAGTTGATATTAATCTGCCCATGTCTGGGTAACTGAAGGACGCCAAGAAAATAATCCTTGCACGATTACACCACCAGCAGTCTGAACCATTGATACAAGGCAGGATGGATCCATGTTTTCATTTTCTTTGTGCAAAATTCTGACCCTACCATCCAAACATTGCAACATGTCACGGTGTCAGTATGTCAGAGACCGAAATAACACAAATAGGACAAAGTAATAAATTAAGTACAACAAATTTAAAAGAAAAAAAAAAAACTGTGCAACAATCATCTGGAATAAAGCTCAAAATTCTGGTTTGCTCAGCTTCATAAAGAAGATAAATGTCCAGAGAATAGCATGTCTAATCAATCGACTCCACCAGTGCACTGAGGCACAGGACAGGGTGCAGCCCCCAGAAATTCTTTGGTTAATGTGCAATAAAAGACTACTGCTCAAAACATTTTTAAACTAAACTTCACAGATGATATTACAGCAATGCTGGTGCACAAACGGAAGAACTCAAACGGACACAAACCTCAGACTCCGCTATCACTCAGCACCGAGTGTCAAGAGACGTATAAGATGTTTCCTCACGGGCATTGTATTGTCAAAAACTGTCTCCTTTTCTGAGCTGATGTGTTTAATTGGGCTGCAAAAAAAAACTGCATCTGACATGAAGTTCTGCTTAAAAGGTTAATGCAATCAAGGGGGCACGCATCTGCTCCATGTCACAGCCATTGTTTAAGCTCTGAGGTTAACATATGTAAAGGTATGAAAACAGTACAACAATCCCTTTCTGGACTCTTTTTCTTCCTTGATACGGCTATCCTGCCTTCGCTGCTATGATTCGATTTCCAAGTTTTGCACGAGAAAGCGTGTTGACTGTCCATTGAAGATATGCGAAGAATGCACATGAGAAACAGAAAACAGAGAGCTCTGCGCTCAAGCTAATCAGGATGTTCAATATGAAATAGTGAGTTGGAGCATTGTCCTGATTTCATTTCCTGAAACTCTCGATAATGAGTCAGAATTGACAAGAGAGGGGAGGGAGGCGAAAGAGAGGCAATTTTGACATTTTTTTTTGTTTTAAGAAGTGTGTGTGCTTGTGTGTGTGTGTGTGTGTGTGTGTGTGTGCGTGTTTGCTGGCGCCTCACTATCCAACCTCTTACCTCCCTTTTGGGGCCTTTAGGAGCATCCTGTGACCTCTGACCTCGCGGACAATAGAGGCCGGGACGTTTCCCAGTGAGCGCCGATGGAGCCAACAACAGGAACATGAGGGGTGCTCCTGGGAAACAAACTGTTTATTGTGCGGCAGGATGGACAGCCCCCCATGTCCCAGTCACTTACTTTCACACACAATCAGCGGCACTCACTACGCACCTCTGTGCAGTAAAATCCTGTCAAACAACAGGTGGCTGTTTTAAAGGCCGATGTACGCACCAGCAGCAATACTCAAACGTCCCGTATCTTCCGAGGAAAGGGGTGTGCGTGTGCGTGTGTGTGTGTGTGTGTGTGTGTGTGTGCTTGGCTGTGACGAAAGCACAGAGATAAGAAAACGTCCCTTTCACCTAAGTCACAAAATATTGCCATGTGTTGCAACTCCATATATACTCTTTTCTTCTTTTATCATTCATTTGTTACACAAATCTGCTATCTGTGTCCCTGTGTGCAGCCTACAGAAAACGTGTTTCAGCTGCTTTGTTTTTATTCTGTACTGGTTTGGACTGCAGATGATAAGTTTATATTTAGTGAGACTTTCTATTTGATAACAGTACCAGGCCATTTGTTGGTGCTGCCACTGCCTGTCTGTTTCAGAGGAAATCCCTCCTTTGTCTCTCAAGGAAGCTCAACAAACTGGGAAAACCTGAATTTGTCATCAGAACTTAAACAGCTGGAACGCATTTGATTAGGGAGAGTCACCACTGAATGCATTAGTCAACACTAAAGATTAGTTACTACCGAGACTCAGGAGACTAGTCATTCCAAGAGCAGCACAGTAAAACGGTTTCCAGAGCTGTCAATCACCTTTCCACAAGTGTGGCGCAACGCAGAGTCACAGAGGGCTCTTGGGATTCTTCTATAAGTGCTAAACCCCGATGGATTACTGGTTCTTTATGACTACATGTGTGGTTTGGGTCTGTGCTCCACATGATGCACTTCTGATAAGGGTGGATCAGACGGGATAGGCACAGGATGCTTGGATCTGCTGTCTCCGGAGAGACATTAAATCATGATAATCAGAGATGAATAGAAATAAAGCCATTAAAGAATATGAATCCATAAATAAGGATTGTGCAGAGCCTCTTGAAAGGCAAATATGGCTGTTTTAATAGCAACATTGTTTTAATATCAATATTACTGAACCTCCCATACTTGCAAAACATGTGTTAAAGCTTTAAATCTAGTACGGTGTTTGCTTCTTAAACAACAGTGTTTCTACCCTTCAATTGTTCTTCAAGTGGCTTTTTTTTAGATCTGCTGGAAACAATATATAGAACAAATTGTACAAAAGACTGTGATTCAGAAAACAGGTCATTAGTTGCCCTGTGACTGTAAACACTGCACGGCCTCTCAAAAACACTAAAATGTTGTAACTTTTTTCTTCTAGGTCCCCTGCTGCTTGTAAAAGTGAAATTCCACAAATGAAACCTGCATTGCTCTCTGTGTTCGCAATTATAGCATTTAATGCCATTTAATAATAACATTCTCGAAGCTATAAAAGTTTATATCATTGCATCATGTAAACTCTGCAACCCAAAGGAGCACACAGTCGTGTACCAGCTTGTTTTTATGTCCGAGGGAGCACAAAAGGGAAAGCTGTTATCATGCCTGTTTACTTATTGATGCGAGCTGTAAAATTCACCGATATCCATGGAAGCAAAAAAAGGAAGATTTGAGGAGCAATTTGGAGATTTTTCTAGGTCAAAGGCCACCTTAACACTGACAAGCAAAATCAAATCACAGCTGAGGAAATGAACCATGAAACAGTGATTGCTCCATACATAATGACCCTTTTTCCAGTTGCTTAGCTCAAGAATTATTTGATTGTGCAGAGTGCTGACTTCACTGCAAACATGAGCACTACTTGCACATATTGCCTGAGTATATAATCAAATCTAGACCATTGATACAAGGGGCGAACAAATATCTCTTAGTATGCATGAACAATAGATCTTTGTTCCATAAGAGAGCCCTCAGAAAGCTAACAAGCTGACCTGAAGGTAGAACACCTCTGGGGATTGTGAGCAAAGCTTGTGCTCAGCATTAATTGGTTGTGCTTTTATTGGATAATTTAGACATTACCAAAACCCATTTAAGTTAATTTTGAAAATGACATGGAATATATGTGCTTTGTCACAGCACTCATGGGAAAAGGGCCATCGAAAGGAGCATGGGCACAGACGCAGCTTTTGCATGATTGCTAAAATAAGTGGAATGCTTTCTGTTATATAATTGAACTTCGACTAATCATGTGACCAAAAAGACAGATCACTGGAGTCTGCTGAGGCTGTGGTTTCAAATAACAGCACTATAGGCTATATCCCACATGAGACAGGTCAGCTAAGCTCCTACCCCCACCCATATCATCCCAGTTCTGACACATTCACACTTTGAGTCATACATCACTGGAACTTGGGGCACCGGTCATGTAACTAAAAACTCAACCTCTGGGTATAGTTGGGAAATTCCCCATACAGGTCAATGATCTGTTACCTTATTGAAACAGAGACATTTTTACTTATTGCCTTGAACTTTGTTTTTTTTTTTGCAAAGCACCCCCCACCCCCCTTAATTGCACTTATCCCTATGTCAACTACAAAATCCCTATAGATTTGAAGGACACAGTAGCAAACAAATCATTGTGATTTGAGATTTCACAGGAAACTGTACGGCAGGGCGAGCTCTGTGAACTGAGGCCTTAAGCCAACAGTGTAGGCTTGGCTTTGTCTGAAAACCTCATGCTGATAAACAGCCTCTCCAAGAAGACAAACTCAGGCCCCTGCTGCACAAGACCCAAAACTTCAGCTACCTCTGCTGCTTGCTGAATCTGATTACAGGCAAGCCCCGAGGACAGGCAGGTCATTGAGAGCACAGAGATGAGCAAACAATAAGATATTATCTGAAGGAATCTTCAGTTTTCCAAAGGAAAATGGTCCCTCTCAGTGTCACACTGACGATAGGATCCTCAACCTGACACTGAATCAGCCATTTAAGAAGAATGAACACTGCGAGCCATTCATGCATACTCACTAAAATAATGAGAGCTCTTTTTTCACTCTTGTTTAAGACATATAAAGGGAAGCTCATGAGGCTTTGCAAGACAAGGCCGTGCAGAAACTGGAGCATGCAGCTGACTCAAATGAATATGCCTTTACAGTGATTGGGTATTGAATGAACAATTCTATAGTCTTTTTCTCTATTCTTTATGTGCGTGTAAATAATAGACGTGTTTGACCTCATTGTACTCTACTCATCTATTGTCATGCACTTGAAATAAATAATTTGAAACAACATTGTAAAATAAAATCATTTGATTCTGGGAAGTGCAGTGTTTGGTTAGAAAAATTATGCTTCAAACCCCGAAAAACTTTTTAAAGTAAAAGTTGAACAGCATAATCTATTCTGACCATGTGGTTTCCATGTGTATTAGCTCTTTTCAAACAGTGACATCTTGTGGACACCTCTGCTCAATTATTGTTGAAGCCTGTGTGTGTAATAATGCTTGAGGCCATGTACCTTGCCACTGTGTGTCTATTTAAACTTGAAGGATGAGCATTGTATGGATCACGCTTCATTTTGTCTGAGCGCTTTTAAAACAAGCGAGCAAGCAAAAATAATTAAATAATTACAATATTAGCACGATTTTTTTTAAAACAAAAAGTTAATACGTTAATTAAATAGTTTTTGTTTTCAAGTAAATCGAAATCAGATTTCTTTCTCTAGTTTTATTTTTTATTTATACAGATTTTTACTTTTATCTTAACCGAAACTGTTTGAATTACAGTTTGAACTACAACAACAATGGAATTTGTAGGTCGGTCAATTCGTGACTTTTAAGTAAAGTCTCGCGATATTTAAACTGGCTGCCAGGCACCCAAAGAAGAGCAGTAATGAGGAGAAGGGGACAGCAGCAAAATAGCTCAGTTGTTCCTAAGCAAGATCAACATATAACTCATTGTTGGTCACATTGCTTATACTAGAAACCAAACGTTCAGACTCAGACGGCATTTGTTGTTTATACGTACAGTGAGATTTGAAAGTACGCGGCCTCAGAAGCCAAATTTTATGTGTGAAGTGCTAACTGTTAGCTGACAGGCTACCTAGCATAGCCATTGAAGCAATGGCGTTGAAAAGAATTCAGAAGGTGAGTGTATATTTGCTTAAAAGTGCCAGCCATATCTTCAATATATATATATTTTTTAAGCTTGAGCCCCCTCTGTAACGATGTTGCCTGTGTGTAACCTTTTCTTTGGGTCGAATTAGCAGTGCTAGCTTGATTTTTCTGCTCCTGTTTAAAATAATTTATAGACAAAGACAAGCTAACCCACCGGTGGCCCCATTGGTCCACAGCTACAGTAACGGTCGCAGTCAATAAACACGCTGTTATTTTAAGTGTTTTTTGTGTGAAATTATGTCTTTTTTTACCTGAAAGGTCACTAAGCACTCTTGTTAGTGTTTGTAGTTACGTTTCACAGTGCAAGGTAAAGCTCGGCTTTGACGTTATTGTGCGTGTGCTCTTTGTTTTTATTATTGCTGGGTATGTAGATGAGTTGTTATTAAATCAATGGGCGGACAGTTGTCTTTATCCTTGTATCAGTAACTGTGGCTGATGATGTGGTCATTGCTGAATGACAGCTGCTTGTTGGTTGCCAAAATTGAACCCTAGTGTCAGTGTTGCCATATATGGAATGGCAAATGGGGCACTGGAGCAGGCCACTGTGTGTATTTATATAACAGAATAGATAGGCTTTCCATCAAGAGATGTTTAATAACGGGCCTAATTTCTGTTTGAATATCTGCTGTTTTTCTTTCTGTGGTCAACCTCCCTTTGATTTGAGTTTGTGCAATTACATAACACTTTATGCCCCTTGGGGGGAGGGGGGTGGAAATTAGATTTTAATTCAAAATAAATGCTTTTAATCCGTGGGCATGTAGTTCATCAAACTACTGATGAGGCTTCAGCTTTGGCCTATTTTCTCCTGCTACAGATGTGTTATGTGTATATAACACAGCCTGTCAGATGGAACATATGGGTGGGACAAAATATTTATGACATTATATTGCAGTGCAGCATCTTGTGTTATAATATTGTTCCTTTTAGAGTGCAGGCACTCTAAAAGCATTCCCACACTAGCTTCACTTACCAGCATTAGTGGCTCATAAGACCTCCAGGTTATGCTTAGCGAATGAATTCATCTCTTATTTATGTACACAGAGACTGCAATGTTTTGTAGACTGTTGTGTAGTCTATGAAGAACTGTTGACTGCCAGTATACTGCCACATGGATTCTGATAGCATCACATCATGAGTTAATTTGTGCTTTCTTTGAGTTTCAAACGCCCTGATTCACTTTGTAATTGCCCTGCCTTTTAGGAACTGTCGGACCTGCAGCGGGATCCTCCTGCCCAGTGCTCTGCTGGACCAGTTGGAGAGGATTGTAAGTAGTTTAACAGTTGCTGAGTAATCTTTGAAGATTTATGTGTCATTTACATAATTTTGTTTTTCCTCCTCTCAGTGTTTCATTGGCAGGCAACAATAATGGGTCCAGTAAGTGAAACACTTATCACAACCAATACAGTTAAAGTATGCTTATAAATGAAAATCATGACCCCTTACTTTATTTCTCTTGTTATTTAAACAGAGTGACAGTCCATATCAGAGTGGAGTGTTCTTCCTCACCATTCACTTCCCAACAGATTACCCCTTTAAACCACCAAAAGTGAGTAAAACAATGAGGCACAATGCTTCTTTTTTTTTTTTAATTGATTCTGTCATATAATTGGCCTTACATCATATTTTTTTTTCTATGTTTTGGAACAGGTTGCATTCACAACAAAAATTTACCACCCAAATATCAACAGCAATGGAAGTATTTGTCTGGACATTCTGAGGTCACAGTGGTCACCCGCACTTACAGTTTCAAAAGGTAAAAAAATAAATAAATAAAATGTGTGTTGTGAGTGTACATATACCCAATATATTTGGGAGAGCCAAAAAGTGGTGCCCCAAAAATTGTTTGAAAAATTGATTTGGGAAACAGATTTATGATAAACAGATTGCTGCCTGCTTGTTGAGAGAATTGAAATGATGCCAAAGCCATAACATAAAATTACACTTTAGGTAAAATTATAACTTCCATTTCTTTGGAGTAAATGTTTTTACTTGACAATTGTACTGTAGATAGCAGATGAATCTGACCTAATTTTGGGCTAGTGCATCCATTTAATGATTGATTTCTGAATTATTATTGAACTTATTTATAATGGCTCACATGGAATGATTGGAGTGAACCAATCAGTGCTTCTAGATGTGATTTTGATTATTTAAGAAGTTGAAATGACATCTTGCTGTGCTGGTGGTAGAAGTAGAACACAGTTATGTCTGAAATGAATCCCCTCTCAAAGATTTTGAACTTTGTGATTCTCTCTTCCACAGTATTATTGTCCATCTGCTCTCTTCTGTGTGATCCAAACCCAGATGACCCGCTGGTACCAGAGATCGCCCATACGTACAAGGCTGACAGGGAAAAGTAAGTGTAAAACATGACTTTTGCCACAGTTGAGCTCACAGCCAGAAACACTCATGCTGCAAGATGAAGTTTCTGAGTTTGAGTTTAAGTTAAACTTTTCATGTTGCATGTGTTTTACAGGTACAACAAACTAGCAAGAGAATGGACACAGAAGTATGCAATGTGAGAACACCAAGGAGATCAGAACCCATACGAGAACAAAAGAAACACAGATGATTTGTAACTTGAAGCAAATGAGCATCAAAGTAGTTTGGGGACTGGGGGGGAGGGGGGGGGGGGAAAAAAAAAAAAAGCCCCC
>VUQG01029247.1:0-18179 GCA_015106755.1 Etia nguti | reverse complement strand
TCCATAACTCGAAATTTTAAGTTATTTTCTCAAAATTTCATCTTATTAACTCAAAATTTTGAGAAAAATAACTCGAAATTTCGAGTTATCGCTGCCAATCAGGACTCTATGTGAATGACGTCATTTCCTTGTTACCCGGAAGGGTATGGCGCAGAACGATACCCATGACTCTGTCCTGAGGTTTCCCGTTGTGCTTGTATAAAAGCTGCTACCTCTCCCACCCCTGTTTTGTTCTTTCTGTGCCAAAGTAAAATCCTTTCGGGAGTACGTTTGCTGATAGTAACGCCATGTGATTCAGCTAATAACGTAAGGATTTCATCATTTGTGAAGCCACGCTGAAAATACTCAGCAATTTGTGCATTCATGACCGGTATCTGTAATATTTTTAGCTGAGGGTAACAAGGAAATGATGTCACTCACGTAGATTACTGATTGGCAGCGCTAACTCGAAATTTCGAGAAAGATAACTCGAAATTTTGAGTTATGGATCCTTTTTTTTTTTTTTTTTGGCGGAAACGGGCTTCCATATTAAATGGTGCACTGGTATACAGAAGGTTCCTTATACTTTGCCCACATGGTAAATCACACTAGTCTCTTGGTCACAAATAAATATTACTTCTGTACTTTTTTATGAAACAGATTAGGTCCTATGATGGCTTCATTTTCAGGATGAGTACTCTATAATTTTCAGATCCACCATTGTGTACACCACAAGCTGATAAATGCTACATGTTGTGGAAGGGTGACAGTGATCCAACAGATGTGGTTGTATGAGAGGGTGATGATGTGTAAATCTTAACCACTATTCATAGCAGATTACAAAAAGAAATCAATGTAACTACTGTTTAAGTGGTTGATTATTTTCTCGTCTGGGCTTTTTGTTGATAAAATTCTTGTTAAAAATACCCAAACTGGTCTATTTGGGTACTTTGTTTGAGAGCAGTATGGTGAAAGGTTTGGGTTAAGGGGTTCTGAATGAATCCATAGAGACCATTGAGCATTGTTAAAAAGCATATGAGTTAAGATGTTTAAAGCTTACTCAACTAAGATATAAACATGAAATATCGGCTGAGCACTCTGCTCTTTAACAGGTCTTAAAATTAGGTAAAAAGGGCATTAGATGAGCAACAAAACATGACATATTGTACCATTTCAATATTTATGTTACAAAAATTAAGCCAGTGTGTGAAGTAAGTACACCCTAATGTCTTTCATAGGAATTAAGAGAGTAAGAAGCTGCCAGATGCTGCTTATCAAATTATTAAATGGTCAGTTAATCATCAGCAAGTGTGACTACCTCTTCTTTCTTGACCATAATGCACAGTGCCATGTTTGACAAAAAGCAAACACAGCATATCAGAACAATCACTTGGCTAAAAACAAGAAGAATTAGTGTGTTACAATTGCTTCTCAAAGTCCAGATATCAGCCACATTGAAATGTTGTGGCGGGACCTTTAGAGAGATGTGCATAAAGGAATGTTTGCAAATCTCGAGGAACTAAAGTAACTTTATAAAGAAATCCTTCCACAAAGATGGAAGAGACGAAGAGATGTATAGAACATAATTACTTAGAGTGCTGCTAAAGGTGGTTCTACAAGCTGTTAAATAATGGATCACACAGTGTTTTGGTGTTTTGGCTTCATTTTTGTTAAATAAATCATGTAGTTAAATATTATGCAATGTAACATGTCATGTGTTGTTGTTCATCTAATGTTTGTATTTAAATCATTTGAAATTTGGTAAGGATCAGGAAGGAAGGAATGTGTGTTTTTTATGATATTTTGACATATAAAACCTTAAAACTGAGAGATTGTGTATTGTCTTTTTGACCATACATGGATCACACATTAATGCCTAAAACAGTCCAAGATCAACAGGACCCTAAGAGTCCTTATCAGGAGCTCAATGGGGATGTGAAGAACAACGCTAGGCCAACTTCAAACCAATTGCACGAGTCAACATCAAGTATGGGATTCATCAAGGAGATGCTCTGTCCCCACTGTTCTGCATAGGGATACATCCCCTCAGCCAGATCGTTAACAAGACTGGCTACGGATACCAACTATGAAATGGAGCAAATATTTTTCACCTCCTCTACATGGATGATCATGAAGCTGTATAACAGGAGTGAGTAAGACATTTATTTACTAATCCACACCACTACAGCAACGACATCAGAATGTCATTCGGAATCGAGAGTTGTAGTCCGAAATTAGCCAGAGAGGGAAGACAGACAGAACTGAGGAAATTGCACTACCAGAAGGCAACACTGCAGACACTGAGGATGGCTACAAGTACCTGGGGATGCCACACAAATACGAACCATGAAGCTGCAACCACCAAATACCTGCAGAGAGTAAGTCCTGAGGAGTCAGCTGAATGGGAAGAACAACATATTTCATTTCCTTCAAGATTTTTCTTTCATTCAAAACGCCTAAAGAAACTTCATGGATTGATCTTATGAATCCCATTTTGCCACAACATTGTCCACAACTGTCTAAATTTGGACAAATGTGTATTGTCATAGTTGTATGTATTTGAATGGGAGAAGCTTTTCACTGTCCATTTCCAGGATTTTCACTTTAATCTTGTGTCTCTTATCTCCTTATTTTGTATGTCTGTGCTTGATTAAAGTGCAGTGTTCAAGCCCAGTGATGGGGATTACTCTGGCTTTGTTGAAGGGGTTTAAAGAAAGGGTCAAAGTGTACCCTCTTAATTTGGGCCCCCAAGGGCCTCTAGGTAATTGACGGTGCCTAATTAACTTCTAGAGACCCTCTTTTTGCTCAGGTTTGGTGCTTGTGGAGGGGTAGAATGGGAAGGATCAGGGGTCCCCTGGAGCCATGATTTCACTGCGGTGTGTGACAGGTCATCGCTGCAGTCCTTTAGCCCCGCAGCATGGTAATTCAGACCTGCGGTCCAATCAGCTGTCCTATTTCATTCCTCACTTTGCGTGACAAGATGGGATCCTGAGCAATTTAGTCAGGTTTGTGCAATCTGCTATGAATAGTGGTTAAGAGAAATGTTGGCAGCAGGTATAGATAAGGTCAGGGGCGTAGTTTGGCGTATCAAACAAGGATTGGAGTGGCCGGTGGGATTCAGCAACCCCCAAATGCTCTGTGGCAAAGTAAATGGCCATCAGGATATGGGTCAGAATGTAGCCATAAGCTGTCGTTTCATCCCTGAAAGAGGCGCAGATAAAGACAACGGTAACATAGTAGTTCAAATGAACTGAGTAGACATGTATTTTATCAGGGCAAAGATTAGCACCAGCTGTGTTACCTAATGAGGAAATGAAAAATATCCTATTCTCTGCTGAAACACCAATATGCCAGTTTCCCATGACCTTGATTACAAACAGAGCTGACTGACTCATCCCCTCTCCCACATTCAAAGAGGACAACACGCTATCTTGACAGGAAGAGGAATGAGCCTTTGTGGTGTACAGGCTGACATTGAGAAACCACACAAAGCCAGGTGTTTCAGATAAAGAAATGCTCTCATATGAATGGATAGATGGATGGGCAGATAGATATATGGATGGTGATGATAGCGATAATATCCTGGGGGCTTTCTTGGCCTGTCGGCGTTGACATGAGGGGAGATGTGTCATTAATCAGATGAGCCAGTGACCTTCCCCTGTTGGCCTGTGACATTACAGCGACATTGCTGCTGTTTCTTGTGTGCATAGACACCCATGTCTTAAAAATATATTTAAGGATCTTTGCTCAGTCCTGAAATCTGATATCTTACAGTAAGCTAATAGCTGTGCTGACTATTTAGGGTAGATTATTTTGATTAAATTTAAACATTTAGTTTTTAATTTAGTGTCAGTCAAGATGTCATTTGCCCATTAAGCCCACCACCTGTTTCATAATGTTCTCAAATGTAGAGATTATCTCGTATTTATTGGAGTGCTTTTTCAAAAATCCAGCACTGGCTGTAAATTTAAAATTAAACACCAGGGATTACACCAGCCACCACAACAATGTGTTCTTGATGATCTGATCTGATTGATGGTCTGATATCTTTGAGCATAAGAGGAACACACATTCAACACTGATTTTTGTAGTTTCCACCACAGCAGGTTGGTATTACAAACCACAGCCAGACTGTGTCTGGCATAATGGCACAACTGGTAATTAATGGAATATGGCCCTTTCAAATAGGAAGCAGCATGAAACACATTCTTTTCTATATCCAGTAGCCGTCTTTAGCATATAGTGGCACAAGCACACCAGCCAACAAGCACTCCCAGTACCGTGTGACGTACTTTTGGGCGACCAGTAGAACTGTACTAATGCAGTAAAAAGAGCACTCACACAATAATGCGACTTCTTTCTCTGGTCTAAAATCGCCAACACATTCATAACTCAAATTTGGGGAAAAAACATAAAATGTCACTGGTCTGTTTGAAATCACAAGATAAGCAATTAATACAGAATTGCATCAAATTTGTTGTGCTTGTTATGTAACAGCAAGACAACCCTTTGAAATGTTCCCTGAACGTCACAAACATATCTGTCAGTTTTGTGCGCAGGGCATTTTAAAGAAGTTTTGTGCTTTCACAGGGAGGTGATATACTCGACAGCTTTTCTGAGTAGTCTGTGAAGAACTGCCAGTGTAAATTAGGATGCCAGGTTTTGACATGACTTGCACTTTTAAGATGAAGTAACAGTTTTCTCTCTGCTTGACAGCCATAAGAGCCATGCAGATCTTTGAGCACTCAGGAGAGACTTGAGAGACATGATTGGAATGTTATGATATTGATATGACTCACTGATATCAGCGAGACCCCAAAATGTATAAAAATCAGACATACCATCCTCTTACATCAATTAATCATCTACCAGCTCCTTGATGTTCAAATCTCTTGTCTACTCATGGCTTCAAAGAAAACTTTGTGGAATATTTTAGGGCAGAACTGTAAAACCACTCAAAATTGTACTTTGAAAGAGTTGCTGAAGGACTTTGGAAGTTTCTTAATAAATACTTAGGAGAGATTGTGACATGAAAAGAAAATTTGGTCGGATTTACTTTTCAGATCAGTTAGAGAGGCTTTTTGGAGGGTGTCTGGACCAGACACAGAAGTCTTTTCATTGCTTGTAAATCCCTAGAGTGGCTTAGGCCAGACTTACAGCCTGCAGGCCGGCATTGGGTTTGGCCTGTTCCTCGTGGACCATTGTTATCAGTACATCATCCCAGACAACAAAACCATCTTCCACATCTGTAATCTGAGAGGTCACAAAGCTCTAGAGACTGAACTGAGAAAAAAATAGCCCGGTGCCTTCAGGTAAAAGCCACAAGATGTTGACTACAGAGGGATGAATTTGAAAGGAGACACTGTGACCCGAAGAAAAATCTCTTATGTTTTATGAATAGACTCCAGCAAGGCATAAGAGAGGGAGTTATTTCTGAATTCAAAGGGACTTCCTACAGTTGGTGTAGTTGATTTATCTGATGTGTTTGTTTGAATGCTCATGTTTTTCTTGTGTGTATTTGTGCATATATATTTGCCAAGGGAATGTTTAAGTGTGTTCAGCTCAGAATGAGCTATTTACTTACTCTGTGCGCACCACCTACAAGAACCTTTTTTATTGATGTAGTGATGAAGCATATATGACATCGAGTCAATGGAGACCTCAGGGACACATGCACACTACGTTAAATTCATACAGTGTCAATATTATCGACAGCAGAGCCTTATCATGTTTGCTATTATTCAACTCAGATGGTGAAAGATGACCCTAAGATTTTCTTTTCACCCTTTTTGTTGTTTTTAAAGGCTTAATGTCATTGTTACCACATAGGAATTATCATATGACAATTATAAACGCTTTTAAACAGCAAAAAGTTTACACTCGTTCTAAACCAGCTCCATCTATCGATCGGAAGGTTGTTGGCTTGATTTTTGACTGCTAACTTCTGCATGCCAAGTATCTATGGGTTAGATACTGAACCCCAAGTTGTTGTCCAATGCATTCACTGGAGTGTGAGTGTTATACAGAAAGCACTTAGGTGACCAAAGTGTTATGTGAATGGGTGAATTAGATGTTTTGCATAAAGTGCATTGTGTGCTCAAGTAGAGTAGAAAAGCACTGTATGACAGTCCATTTACCATTTGCCTTCACACCTTCACCTTCTTTTCCCCAGTTCTGAGAGATGATTTCCGTCAGACGCCCAGTGATGTGGTGGTGGCAGCAGGGGAGCCAGCTGTCATGGAGTGTATCCCTCCCAGGGGCCATCCGGAGCCCACCATTTCTTGGAAGAGAAACAACATCCGGGTCAATGATCGAGATGAAAGAATTACTGTAAGTTGGAACCCTGTGAAAATAACCTTAACAAGTCCGGTTTAAGGTTAAAGTACATTTATTTCTAGTGGAAGTTATTACCAACCTGTCAGCTTTTTATACTTTTTTGTAATTTCAGGAAATGTTCACTCATTAATTTGTATCACAATTAATAGAAGGCACTGAAGTGATAGATGGTAAAAGAAACATTTAGAATATAACAAAAACCAGACTTCCACACACATTAGTCACTATGAGCAAATGATGAATTGAGGCTTATTGAAGGTAGTTACCACTAACAGAGCAGTGAGTGATGCTTGTGTGATGACTGGCTTGGAGCGAGAGCCATTGTCAAGTAATTTTAAGAACTAGCCAAAGAGCCATCTGTCATAACACACACTGAAAATGACAAAGTGCCTTCTCTCTCGCTCTCCACTAACATGCCTCAATATCCTGTTTCCAACATCTTTCCATTTGTCTTCTCTCTGTCCCCTCCTCCACCGTTGTATTTCCTTACGTCCTTGTCCACTTATCCGCTCATCTGTTCCCTTCTGTTCTGTCTTCCTGCTCTTCCTTCTGTCTTTATCTCATGGTGCCCCTCGATTTCAGATCCGTGGAGGAAAGTTGATGATTTCAAACACCAGGAAAAGTGATGCTGGCATGTATGTGTGCGTTGGAACCAACATGGTTGGAGAAAAAGACAGTGATCCTGCTGAACTAGTGGTATTTGGTGAGTTGTTTTTACTGGGATTATACTGTAATTAATCAAAGAACATTCAACTAGCAAATATCGTCTGGGAAAGGTATCATGCTTGATTGTTGTAGTGGTCACAAAAACGCAATGGCAAAAGATAGATTGTTAACAGAATAAATTGGAGCTAACTTGCTTCCAGCTGTTAGCCAGTTGGCTTATATATTAAGCTAAATTATTAATATAACTCCACTGATCCTTTTAATTCTCTGAATTAAGTTGCTTCAAGAAGAACTGTGTTAAAATGTTCACTATAAGATTCCAAAAACAGTGAGAGTATCTTCTATTTTGTGCCTGTCTGTATTTTTCTGTGGTTGGACATTCTTTCCTTGGCTGATATTGGAGGATTAGATTCATCTTTCCCACCCAGCTGCTCTTTGCTTTGCTCTCTTGACTTTTCTCCTCCTGTCTCTTTTCTCTGATTCTCTGCTGTGCTCTCAGTGGAGCGGTACCACAGGCATTCTCAAAGTGTGTATCGATCCCAGGAAACGGATGGAGAATTGATATTTTCTTTTCAGTCCCTTGGATCTCCTGTTCACCACCACCCACACTGCCACAAAATTGAGCTCCTTCTGCACATTGTAGTGCAGCAGTAAACTCAAACCCTGGCATGTGATGCGTAATCTATAAATTTATGGTTCCTGGAAATGCGTGGCCTGACACTTTGCCTAATATTTAATATTACTGACATCTGCAAAATTGAAAGAAAATATAGCCAGTGCACATCTGCACTGGTTTTTCTGCCCATCCATTTTCTGCTCCCGTATCACAGGCTGAGCAAAGTTATCTGGACATTTCTCACCACAGCAACTTTTTATACCTCCAGCTGGGGGGATTGGTTTCACACTGATTATGATCATGGAAATACCTGCAGCTCTGAGTCTAGTGAATGTCTCTGTTGTATTGAGTCTGTATCACATTACTGTATTAGTCGTTATTCAGACCTGTTAAGCTATTTAGTCTTACTTGATTCTCCAACATGTTTCACTGTGATGATTCGACTTTGGTATTTAAAAGCGTTTCTTTGCTGGATATTGAATTTAACCTACTGCAGCAATCTACTTCCTATGCTAGAGAAGCTTTGTCTATTTTGTGTCATTTTGTGAGATACTGCTAACAACAGCTGGTAAATATTTATTACCAGTTTGTGTGTGATTTGATCCGGGGTCATTTTTTCCTTGTTTTGTCTTAATAAAAGTTTAATCGTGCTCCTGAGCTCAGCTGAGGCTCACATCAAATATTAAGAGTCATGGTGAGAGTGTCCCATTTTGAAACTGTTTTTAGTGCTAGATTTAACAATTCCAATCCAATTCCAAATGTTTCCACCCATCCATTACATGGGCAGTCCTATAAAGTGCTAACAAATGTGAAAAGTCAAGCTGTAATTAATAGGTAGGAATTCTTATCCTCTTTCTGCACTCATATCTGTCTAATTTCAGAGAGGCCAGTGTTCACCAAACAGCCGGTGAACCAGGTGGTGTTGGCAGACGATACAGTGGACTTCTCCTGCGAGGTACACGGAGACCCGACTCCGACTGTCCGCTGGCGCAGAGAGGAGGGCGAGCTGCCTCGGGGCAGGTCCGACAAAAGCAGCGCAGTGCCGTTGCTGCACACTCACATATCACTGCACTGAAACTAAATCCCCACTGCCTCTGTGTTACTTAGATGCATCATTTGTTGCTTCATTTCACTAATAATATAACAGGTTCCAGTTAGACAGCAGCTGTCTGCCCGTCCGATTTTCTTATATTTAGGTGTGAAGAAAAGTAATTCAGATGATTTTCTGTGAGTGGAGGAAGTCCTGCTGACTTGAGTTTGCCCCAAAAATTACATGTATAAAAAAGCATATTAAAGAAAAGAGAAAATATTATCGTTCGTTTTTTTGTATTTAACAACTAAGAAATGGAAACAAATCAAAGCTCCTGCTGAGCTCGTAATGATTGCTTTTTAAGTGCTGTGCTGCTTACAATACAAATAGAAAGTTATTACTAGAATCTAAACGTGTGAGTCCTGTGGCACAGTGGCTTGTGTTATTAACGGATGGACAGCCATCCCAGCCGTAAGCTACGTATTTGTTACTCAGTAGACTTCAGTATCACGAGACGTGCTCAGAAAGGAGTATCATGTGATGTTTGCACCATGACACCGTCACCGTGTTACTGTGAGAGCCCTACTCTCTCACACCTGTCTGCATGATTGGATGAAACTTTAATGACCTGTCAGGGGAAATAAGGTAAAATGTTCCCTTGTCAACAGCACGATTCAGGCCTGCGTGCACAGACCTGTGCAGTCAACACAAAGCTGCATGTTTAAAAATCTGATTGGAACTTTTAAACAGCCGTGTTTCTAAACAAAAAAGCATGAAAACTACCAAAAAGTATTGTTCTAGTAGTGACAGCGCTCACACATTTACTGAATCACATAACCTCATATTCACTCAGACCATCATTTGGAGAACATGAATGTAACACTTGCGTTGACTTTGTTTTCCAGATTTGAAATCCGCAGTGAGAATAGTCTGCGTCTGACCCAGGTGCGAGCTGAGGATGAGGGCACTTACACCTGCGTGTCAGAGAACAGCGTCGGCAAAGCCGAGGCATCGGCTACCCTGCAAGTACATGGTAAAGTACAGACGTACACAGGCACACTTATATATGAGATATTTCAGTTGCATTCGGAGTGATTCAAAGTGTAAAGTTTTTTGAAAATTAGGAGACAATCAACAATTGCTCCAAAAGTGCACCGACTTATTGGAGAAATACGGTTTGAACACCCATGATCACATAAGTAAAGTGTTTGCACAGCTTTGCTATGATGCACCACAACCTGCCCACTTGTCACCTACAGGCACGCTGTCTCATTTCATTGTTGTTCTTTTCATTCTGGTCGTTTATGTTAGACGGCCAGGATTTTAAGGAGGAGACGCCGCCTATTAAAACGTCAGAAAAAGAGGCTGCCAGACATAAGTTGGTTATAACTCCCCCATACCATGCCATTGGTAATCCACTGTTAACTAAAGATTACAGAGAAATGAAGTGAAAAATGGATTTTAAGTTCCTTTCAAGCCTCAGCTCGTCATTCCTCTGGAGAGAGATCCGAGATCAAAAAGAACTGAAATTGCATGGGAATAAAGTCAGTCCCTTGAAGAGAGATGCTCAAATGAGAAAGCTGTCATTTGTGATGATAAAAGAGAATTTTTAGAGTTTTATTCTGTAACACTCAGTGCAGTGAGCGGGCCCTCTGGTACTCCTGACGTCTGAACACACGCACACACCTTATGCTTGTATATGTATAAAAATTCAGCGGTGAACAGACAGACACAGATACCTTTGAAAAAAAAAAATAGCATGCATAAATACACATCATGCACCTAGCTGTGCATAATGCAGTTTTGAAATGGTGATTTCATTTATGAAAGAAAAACAGCTATCCAAACCGGGCCTTGTGTGAAAAATGAATTGCCACCTTCCTAAACATCTCCCAAGGATTGTCCCACACTCGGCCTTTACCGTAACAGTCAATGAGTCTTTCACTGATGAGGAGTTATAGTCCACTATTCTTTGCAGAATTTTTTTTAATTCCTCCACATTGGAGGGTTTTCGAGTATTAACAGCCTGTTTAAGGTCATGCCAAAGCTTTGAAGGCCAAAAAATGAAGGCTTGTTTTTTGTTTTTCGGAGCCATTTAGATTATAATAATCATAAAGGGATTGTCAGGATATCTTTGGCAAATTTGCCTTTGTGTTCTTTTTAGTCAGCAGTGGTTTTCACCTCAGAACTCTCCCGTGGGTGGCACCTTAACTGAGGCAAGTAAGGCCTGCGGTTCTTTAGATGTTGCTCTGGGTTCCTTGGAGTCATTTTGGTAGGCCAGCCACTCTTTGGAAAGTTCCAGATTTTCTCCATTTGTGGATAATGGCTCTCACCATGATTCACTGGAGTCTTGAAGACTGACTTTGTAACTTTACCCTTTACTGACTGGTTTCTCATCTGTTCTTGAGTTTCTTCATATCATGGCATAACATGTTGGTTTTTGAGATCTTTTAGCCTACTTCCCTTCGTCAGACAAGTTCTACTAAAGTGATTTCTCGATTCAGCCGGTCTGGCAGTAATCAGACCTGGGTGTGGGTAAGTAAAATAAAGTCTAAAATCCTCCAGTGTGGCTGAATTAAAACAATTCTGCAAAGAAGAGTGGGACGAAAAAAGACTCATTGCCAGTTATTGCAGTTTTTGCTGCTGGGGGTGGTACAACCAGTCATTGGGTTTAGGGGGAAGTCACTTTGTGACATAGCCTCCTGAGAACCAGCCTATTCATTTATGTCCTCTGTAATGGACATTTGTTTTTGGTCTATATCTTTTGAATTATTTGAGCCTATTTAGTCCTGATGTACTAAATAGAGGACATCCTGGGCTTTCCAGTGATATCTCATGTGTTTGGGTGGCTTATTTTAGCTCCAAAGAAGGAAGGAAATCCCCCAAAAAGTTCAATGGGAAGATTATTTTTTCCTCAGTTCTCAAGAGGATAGGGTCAAATATGTTTGGATAACTTTTTTCCGTCAATAAATGAAATCATCATTTAAAAACTGAATTTTGTATTTACTCACATTATCTTTGTTTGATGATCTGAATCACTGTCATAAGTGTGGCAAACATGCAAAAGAGCAAGGAAAGGGCAAATGCTATTTTGCAGCACTGTAGCTGCAGTGGGGATCATAGGAATGCAACACAAACACATACAACGGAAAATATATATTCTATAAAACCACAGCTAGTTACACGGTTATGTAGGTATGGTGTTCCTCACTTTTAAATGTTTGAACTAGTTTCACCATACATCGTCATCTCATCATGTTATTCAACTTTCTTTCTCTCTTTTCTCTTTTCCCATTTCTGCATCACTCCATCTCAGTCGGCCCATCCTGTAAGTATTCCATTTCATCCCATCTGTGTATGGTTTTCAGTGTGTGTGTGTGCGTGTGTTTATGAGAGGTAATACAGTCATACAGGTACATGCTGTTTGATTGCTACATAGCACAGGTGCTTTTTCTGCCAATTAGGATAGCCAAGTATTTAAGCTAAAAAGAAAAAAACCCACTCATGAGGAAGAAGGGTTTTGATCTCTCGTTACAGTCTTAGATGAGGCTTCAGTTACTAGAAAGAAGAAACCCACTGTGATACCAGGAATCTCTGATTTAAAGCACAAACTCTCACCTTTTGGAAAATAAATAGTTATTGCTGATTAATCCACATAACAAAAAAAAGAGTTATAAGCCAAAGCAGCCCCAGACCATCACACTACCACCGCCGTAGTTGACTGTTTGTGTTTTTATGAAATGCTGTGCTGTTTTTACATCAGATTTAACGGAACTCAAATCTCGTCAGTCCAAAGAGTATTTTCCCAAATAGTCGTGGGGATCATCAAGACGTTTTTGGCGAGCATGGATTGAGTTATTGTGTTCTTTTTGGTGAGCAGGGGCTTCACCTTTGAACTCTCCCACGAATGGCACTTTAACTGAAAAAAGCAGACAAAAACTGCTTATGTCAATCACCGGGTTTGATTACTTACCAAAGTAAAAATGCCAGCTTGGCATAAACTAAACAAATGGGATTTAATGCTCCCATCTCTAAATGTGCCTAATGTTGTGGAATAGAGAAAAAGGGATGAAGAAGGAAAAAAAACCTAAAAAAGTATTCCATGGAAGAAACATTGAACCACAAAACGTGATAAATTATGAGGTTCTCTACATACCTATTATTTTTATGCAATTCCATTTTTGTTCCATTTACTATGTAAGGACTGCCTGCGGGGCTGCTTCCATAGTTTATTCTTGGCCTATTTAAAACTTTACCAGCCTTCCAATTTATATATTGATATTGGACAAATGGGATACAATTCTAGGCACAAACTTCACACTTCACTTAAGCACAGATGAAATATAGTCCAGCTATAATAAATTATGCCCTGGAAATAATCACCTCCTCAATCATCATTTCAGAATGGAAACAGTCTCAGGAATGAAGTCTGTGTACTTAAGAGGGGGTGTGATGTTTCTTGAAAGGGTGAAGCAGCAGCGGCAACAGCACGGGAGTGTGTTTACTCTAGCAGACGCAGAGCTGCATCACCACGGGACTGTGACAGCTGCCTGTCACGTCTGCGCCCCTAGGGAGCGAAGGGTGTGTCTATGATTGTGTTGATGCATGTGTGGATAGCTTCAGTGTGTTGCTGAAAATCATATGTCAAGCATGGGCGGGGGAGAACAGGGGAGGTGAGATGTTTTCGTTGTAAGCACTTTGTTTAACTTTGCTATGTGATTGAGCAATGTGCCGCATTCATATGACAGCAGTGGAACACACACTGTGAGTGGGAGCGCAGTGTGTGGGGAACAGCTGAGGCTGACGCTGGTTTGCTTCATCTTGTTCATGAGGATATTCCACTGATGATGTTTACTACCTCGACTGAAAAAAGGCTTTTTCGTGCATTAAAGTCGCACTCGCCACCTGCTCATTCACCACACTGATCTCCACACCCTTTCACTAACTTGCTGTTTCGATACTTTCTTTACTGTGTGGCCAGGGGGCGGGGCTGTTTTTTCTAAACATTAGAAAGCTGCATGAAAGACACTGATCATTTTCAAATCTTTCTAATTCAATGCTGACTGAATGAAGTTGGACACTTTCGATCACTGATGAATAGATAGAATCACTTTATCCACAGTGTATATACTAGTAGACGATCTTCATTTCCTGCTTTTTAAAAGCTTTTTAAGTTTTTTTTACTGTTTTGGACCCTTTGTTGATGGTAGTCCTTGTTGTGCTGCAGGCTGGGAAGTGAACAAGAACTACCATCACCAGTTTCTGTCCCATACAGTGGATTTGGAGAGTCACCTAAATATATTGTTTGCCACACAGTACTTGAAATGTGAAATATTTGCAGTGCAACCAACACCACAAGTAGAATCTAGCTGTGTGGGAAAACTGTGCTGATTGTAGAGTTATTTTATCAGGGAAGCCAGAAGGGCTGAAGGGGTTGGGGGGGGTTTATTGTGAAAGGAGCTCAGGTTATCAGTCCGGTAATTATATGTATTTATAGTTCCTGCATATCATGAAATTCAAGGAAGTGGTGACTAAACCTTTGGGAAATTTTTCATTAATATTTTTAATCTGGTCATGGCAGATGGCCATCCCTCCCTGACCCTGGTTCTGCTGGAGTTTTCTTCCTGTTAAAAGGGAGTTTTTTCTTCCCACTGTCACCAAAGTGCTTGCTCACTTTGGCAACAGTGGGAAAACCCCATATGATTGTTGGGTTTTTCTCTGTATGTATTATTGTAGGGTCTACCTTACAATATAAAGTGCCGTGAGGCGACCGTTGTTGTGATTTGGCACTGTATAAATAAAATTGAATTGAATTGAATTGAATTGAATTGAATTGAATTAAATTAAACTGAATAAAAAACTACAAATCCGAGCACATCTGACTGCTCTGTGGGTTTGGAGGACATCAGCACATATGAGCACATATGCTGATCACTTGCAGGAAACTTTTATACTGTCCGCTCCGTCCAATTAAATGCCTATTATCTTATGGCATCTTCCACAGTGGTTTTGGGAAGCTTTGGCAAACTTATAAGAAAATTGCTAAATTTTCCAGACCTCCAGGGTTCATAATGCAGGCCAATGTGGCTGTGATCCCATATGATCCAACCTCAAACCTCATATTTACCTTCAAGAAACTCAACTTAAAGAATAAAGTTAAAACAGGTCAAATAACTTAAATTTAAACATTATTCCTGATCTGTAAGAGAACATTTACAACCATCCACAAACATTAAACAACACCAAGCAATTTACATGTAGACTAGACTTCCCTCCTTGAGTGTGGCATTTCTTTTCATAAAAGCTGTGGAAAGCTAAGCTACAGCCTGATGTCTATTTTTACTTCCCTCTTGGCATATTAGATTTGTTATCTGTTCTACAGTTCTGGCAGTATACGCAGCATACAAAAGAAGTCTGCAAGATCCTTTGAGTTCCTATCTCAAGCGTTGCATTCTGTATTTAGAAATTTCCCAATTTACCTTCCAGACACCGACAGCAACAGTTAGCAGTATGCGGTGCTTAACGTGTGCTGGCTCTGTATTTCATAAAATTAGAAAATGAACGTACCGTGGTATTTTAGAAGTCGAGTCAGTTTAAGGCACAGCAAAAACTAACTTTAAAAAAACCCCTGGATCTCTGAAAGTTAAATTATTATACAAGTGACATGCAGGCATTGTTCCCTCATGTTTTTCATCTATATTTCAGCTGCTCTGTTACAATCCATACCCCCATTTCCATCCCATTTGAGAATGCTAATGTATCTCCCTGCCCTAAATCTAAGGCTCAGTGTCATGCCGGGTGCACCCATTATTGCTAATTATTTATTACAGCTTCAGGCGATGTGCCGGCTTGCCTCCTCAAATCAAACACTGTTATTCTCTAGACAGGGCTGTGTAGTGGGCCAAAAACAGCATTTTAATAGCTCGAATGTTCCTAGCTGTCAACGTATTTGGGTCAAAGTTATGGCGTTGTGTCAGGCGTGAGGAGAAAACGTTCAGGTGTTGACATGTTTTTGTTAAATACCTGCTGAGAAGTGCAGTGGCATATTTTTCCATGTATTTTCATTACGTGTATGTGCACAAGCCTGGAGATGAATTACATAAGAAGTGAACATTACACAGTCTTTCTTTAATATTTCAGGCCTTGCATCAGCTGTGACAGGAGGCCTGTCCTTGAGGTAACTGGAGAGTGGAGGCAGATGGTCCCATATCACTGACCTACAAAAACCAGGGGTGTATGTTTGGGCATTGACCTTTAGGGTTAGCAGAGGGCTGGAAGTTTGATCCCAGGACGTGACCCTGACTAGCTCGGCCAAGACCCCCTGTTAGCTGTAATTTAACCCGCAGTTGACACACGGATGTCCTCCTGCTGTGCGGAGGGGCCCGTGGTGGAAGCAGTTTAAAAAGTGCATAAGTTGTATACAAGGCATGAAATTAAGCTTGCACATTCACATCTGAGGCAAGTGATTAGGGGGAGCAGGCGGGTCAGTGGGAGAGATTGGGAACGTTTCAGCTCTTCACACTCTGCTGCTATTTATTTTTGTTTCTGCTGCTTTCTCCTCATCTGAGATAATTTATGTCTGGAAGCATTTCTCAGAGTGTATGTTGGGCTGTGTTTGAACATAGGAGCTGACTTAAAAAAGCATCATTTGTGAGTCACAGCAGTGTAACCGAACATAGCTTTTTCCTCCCCCAGAACATCAGTCAGTATTATTTTATGTTTACTTCAATATTCTAAGGAGGGTATATTTGAGGGATTAGGAGTTTCTTTATTCCAGATTTTTTTCCTTTCTTGGAGAAACAGTAGATGGACATTAGTTATTTATTTTGTCTTTCATGGTGACTGTTAAGTGTTTTTTACGGTTACTTTCTTCTCTGTTCCATAGGCTCTCCTCCTCCCCATCTTTCTCCTTCTTTGTGTTTCTCTCAAAGCTAATGGAGAGTCAGAATTAAAGTGAAACAGGAGATCAGGTGGGAAGATGAGAAATCAATTAGGACCGGTGCTTCATTATGCATCCACACCCCTCTCTGTGGAGAAAGGACTGTCATTTTGCTACAGAATCAATAGAAATCAAAGACGTGTGTGTCTTTGCGGATGAACGCACACACACACAGTGGCATGGTGTAGCAATGAGAAAGTGAGACAGCTTACCATTTATTTGCAGTCCCTTATCCCCCTTGCCCTCCGTCTGTGTTCAAAGATGTCTGATGCTCGGAATCAGAATGCTGACCCACAAACCTGGATTCAGGCTCCTGTGGGTCTGGGCTGACCTTTTTGATGGGCTGTTTGCTATAGTGTGGGATAAACTGTCAAGCCTGTTAGATTAATAACCATCAATTTATCAAAAACAAAAAGCCAAACAAATCAAGGTCTTTTATGGCTTGGTCTTCGTAGACACAGATAGGCATTCGACTGAAAACCTGAAGATTCTCTCATTAAAGTCACATTCTGTTTATCTTTTTGTATCTGATAAATGTAATAGATATATAGAAGTGGAGAATGAGTGTGGGTGGATAGTTTTCATTTACTGGCTGTTATAAATCCAGATATTGATATATGAGGAAATAGCCTAATTGGCCAATATATCAGCCCTGCAGATGAAGACAGAATGTCATTAAATCGATTAATATTTGAGCTTTCACATTAAAATGTATAAAAACAAGACAAATGTTCTCTTTTTCAATTGTTCAGATTAGCATGTCTGGCTGATATGTCTGGTTGAATGAATTTACAAAGTGTAACCAGCAGTTTCGCTAATAGCCACCTTCATTTTTCATTTATATTTTTAATACCATTGTTGAGAACGGTCAAAGATTTTTATAAGAGCTCTGATTTGATTTATTATATATATTTAATACCTTTTTTTAAAATCAGTTTAATTAGTCCACAAAGCATGTGGTCCCCACAGGACAGCCACACTACAGGCATGATTTTATAGAATATTATACACTACTGGAGATTAAACAATATAAAGTATTTATAATGGGCTTAGCCTTAAACATCTGCAGCAGTAATATTAATCCATGTAACAGTGATGGGGAACCACCACATGTCAACTTATAATAACTATGTAGTAATATAGTAAATATTTATTTAACTCCAGTAGTAATAATATTTTACAGTTCTTTAATAATAATAATAAAAATAATACATTTTATTTATAGGCGCCTTTGAAGACCCTCGAGGTCACCTTACATAAGTACAACAAAATAAAAGCATAAGGTAAATTAAAAATAAAATACAGGTATGAAAGTATAAGAGCTAAACAAGGTAAAATAGAATAAGATGGAGTCATGATGAAGGGTATGCAATTCTAAATAGATGGGTTAAGACGCGATTTAAAAGTAGAGAGAGAGTTTGTAGTTCGGAGGTCTGGTGGAAGTGCATACAAAGCCTCGGGCAGAACAACTAAAGGCTCTGAGTCCCATGGAAGTCAGGCGAGCAGGTGGAACAGACAGAAGGGAAGCTGAAGAAGAGCAGAGCGCTTTGAAAGTAAGAAGCAGGATCTTGAAATTGACACGGAGGTGAACTGGACGCCAATAGAGCTGTTTA
>VUQG01029244.1:0-22738 GCA_015106755.1 Etia nguti | reverse complement strand
TACATTTTTTAGACATAAGTTGTAACGGCCGCCGTTTTCTTTGTGAGTATTTATTACACAGCGTGCTGCGGGGGAAAGCCTGTTCTAACGTTTGAGTCTAAGGTTTATTTTTTAGCACCTGACGGCTCTTTTTTGCTTCTCATCCATAAATACTCTGCATACTCTTTCACGTGATTCAGTTTATTTTGAAAAGTCTCAACAGGATCTTGAGCTTTATTGTGAAAGGTTTATGTGGAAAATAAACAAGCGGACACGCGATGGTTTTACCGTCGTCGTTGCTAACGACAACACATAAAAACAGGCGCTTGTCCGTCCGTAGTGTGGTTACATTAAATATAAGAGAAAGAGAGAACTTTAAGAAATTAATAGCCACAACAGTGACCATGAAAACGATGAAAAAATATTGCCGTAAACAGTTTATTTTGCAACACCACGAAACAAACGATAGCGTAAAATGAAACGATAGACGTTTTTATATCGTCATCCGATATATATCGTTATATCGAACAGCCCTACCATGGGGTATTTCTTTATCAGTAGGAAAAGCTGTAAAACTTGTGAAAATACCGTTAAAGGTCCAGACTTTTATGTCCTCCTTCACTTTTTCCAAAGCCATCCAATGGGCTAGATTGGAGTCTTTGCTTGGCCAGTTCTGGCCCCCAGGCCTTATGTTTGACACCCCTGCTTTTAACATTGTTAAAATGTTTCAGACTGACCGTCTGAAAGTAATGATGAGTCTTCAGTTTCTCTTTCATGACCAGTTTGTCTAATAACATTGATTAAAACAGTAGCTTGATTGTTTTTTCCCTCCCCGCTGTCACCAAGTGATTTGATTGTTGTGATTTGGTGCTATATAAATAAAGTTGAATTAAATTGAATAGGAGTTTTATTTGTACCAAAGGCTAAAGAAATCATTCAGTACGCTAACTTTATTGGTGTGCCTATAAGTGTGAATCGAAAACATAGCACTCCAGCTTTGTTGCCACATTTCTGTCTCTGTATCATTTCATGTGTTTCATTTGTATATTTTCTGCTCATTTGCTGTAAAGTAAAGAAAAAAACAAAGAATCCTTTGAATAAACAGGTGTGATCAGACTTGTTGTTTTTGAAATCAGTTACTACATCAAAACAAAATGACCAGAAGCTGGCGCCCTTGTTTAACAGAGGGACTAATCTTCCATGTTTTCACTTTATTGTGCTTCAGTTCGTCCGTTCGCCTCTGAGAAAGACTTTAAAGCTACGGAGGACACTGTGAGGAAATTCCAAGCGGGTGTTGGCCAGGAGCTGCACCAGAAACTCCTCCAGAGAGCCAAGACAAAGAAGAACTGGGTGTGTGTTTGAGCTATAAAAGCCTTGTTTTTGTCTTTAGCGTCTCCTCTTTAGTTACAAGTATGATGCACTTGACTGTTTTGGGATGTTTTTGTTTGCTTTGTCCTTCAGCTGGAAGAATGGTGGTTAGACACGGCGTATCTGGAGGTGCGCATCCCCTCTCAGCTGAATGTGAACTTTGGCGGCCCAGCACCCTACCTGGAGCACTGCTGGCCACCTGCAGAAGGAACTTACCTGCAGAGGGCCAGTATTATCACATGGCACACACTGCAGTACTGGAACCTGCTTCGCATGTAAGACGGGCACACATGCATGTATGAAAGCTGTGTTTTAGGATGTGTTGCCCTGTCGTTTTTACATTTAAATCTTTCCCCGTCACTGCTTATTTTAGGGAGAGGCTGGCTCCTCAGAAAGCAGGGAAAACGCCGTTGGACATGGACCAGTTCAGAATGCTCTTCTGCACCTGTAAAGTACCCGGAGTGAAGAAGGACACCATCCGAAACTACTTCAAGACAGGTAGAATAAACTTTGCTCTTATCTTTGCTGCAAACTTACCTGCAGCACTTTGACCCTTTTTCTCTGCTTGCTTGTCACCCTTGTATAACGTGCATGCTGTGCTGTGTCACAGAGCGTGAGGGTCTGTGCCCCTCCCATTTGGTAGTGATGTGCCGGGGGAGGATATTCACATTTGATGCACTTTGTGATGGAGAAATCCTCACTCCTCCAGAACTTCTCAGGTAAAGATTAAACGCACTTTTAGAGTAAAACCCAATTTGAAACCTCAAAACCAAACTAAACAGACAGAAGGCCTTTACACAGTGAGCACTGCCAAAAAGCGACACGATTCTGAATGTCTCAGATTCAAACTTGTCGTGTAGCATATATACAGACAGAAACCATTGTGTTTTTAGATATTTCAGGACATCAGGGGCCAATTTTATCTCAGAGCCAGAGCAGCGTCTAGCTGTGTGTCTGAGATAAAATAGTATTATTATACTACGTGTACTTTCAGTTTTGAACTGTGAGCACAGTGTTCTGATTGGTTAGATCTGTGTAGTCACATCTGAAACATCTGAAAAATCAAGTTTGGTTCGAAAAGAAAAGCCATATTAAGAATTCGTGAGTCCAAAAAATATTTTTTTATGCATAAAATATTTGCTCATATTTTACACGTCCGGCATGTGTAAGCCTTAACAGAACCAGCAGCACCTTTAGGAACGAGTTAATAAAATAATAACAATATTATAAAGCTTGTTGACGAGTACTCCACTACCTAGCCCAAAGAGCTCTCTGCATTAGCTGAGGAGCAGGGAGGGTGTGGTCACATTTGGATAACATGGCAGCTTGCTTCTCTTTCTTTGCATCCTACAGTGAGAGGGATAGAGAGTTCCAAAGATGGGGGAAATATTTTAGCAGAAGTATTCATGACACTCTGTATTTATGTAGAAGTAAACAAATAGCACTATTAAAGAAAAGCGCCTCGTCATCAGAAAGTTTCTCCTGTTTTTTTTTATTTATTTGTTTGTTTTTTTACCACCGTAAGAAATACTTTCAGGTGCAGTAAAATATATATATGTATATATATATATCACACGAAACCTGAAATTATGCTACCTACCAATTTGCCTTCTTCATATGCGTACAGATGTACAGCATAATGTAGTTGTACAATGTGTCCACCAGGGGGGGTTGTTTCACATGCATAAACATATAAAACATGGAGAGAACCACTGTGATGTCACCCACTGGTTTTGGACTTCAGGGCTGTGTTGGTTTTTCGAGTAAGAGGTTATAGTACGGATGCTAAGTGCTAGTTCTGGACTCACCCAAACTGAGGCGCAGACTTCTTGGATGATCAGTATCGCACAGCGAGCAGAAATATTAGAGAATCTATTTAAATTTGCAAAAAAAGAAAAAAAAATGCATTTTTTTCCATTTTATTATATAGCACCAAATCACACCAACGTTTGACTTAAGGTGCTTTTATATTGAATTAAGTCTCAACTATCAGATGATCCCCTTTGAGCAAGCTAGTGCTTGTTTTGATGAACCAATCAGCTTTTTTGATGCGCTGGTCAGCGCAACACGTTGGTGAGATCAGTTAGGGGGTGTATACCATTTCCCTTCTGCTTCAGTATACAGGAAGATCCCCAGTATGCAGGAGGTTCATTTAATTTAGGCTAAAGTCTGTTTACATTCAGTGCCCTTTTACATAAACATCATGTTTGCTTTTTTAGGTTACATAAAACATACAGAAGTCTAAAATATTTATTTTGTCTGTTTTACATGTTAAAAGTCTTTTATTTTTTTTATTTACACCTTTAATCTAACAGAGTGCTTTAACATGAGCTGCTTGAGTCTTGTGGAGTTTCATGCCGCACCGCCTGTGCAGCAGAAACCACCGTCATTACTGCTAGCTACAGTTAACAAGCTCATCATTATGGGCTCAGCTGTCCACACTCATCGCCTAATCCATCCATTCATTTTCCTCCGCTTCCAGATGTCTTGTATAATTTGGTTAAAGCTGCAGAGTGGAGAACAAACAAGGCTGATGCAGCATGTGTTTGTTCACCTTTTCAGGCAGCTGAGCTATGTGAAGGAGCGCTGTGACTCAGAGCCTGAGGGAGACGGCGTGGCCGCGCTCACATCAGAGGAGAGGACTCGCTGGGCGAAGGTAGGGGCGCTCATGTTTGGAGGATTTTAAAAAAATGTGAAGCAGATAATATAGTTTGTGAAGAAGGTCTCATGTTACTGTGGCGTATCTCATGATTAGCGCTTTGTTTACTTTCACTGCAGGCCAGAGAGCATCTAATAAGCATCGATCCACACAATAGCATCATCCTGGAGACCATCCAGAGCAGCTTGTTTGTCATTTCCCTGGACGAAGCGAAACCCTACTCCACCCCAGAGAACTACTCAAATGTACGGACTGCACAGATCTAAAATATGACTCGCTATTTAAATCACGAGAAAGAGTTGTGTCTGATTTATTTGTTTATTTATTTTCTTTCCAAATGTTGTACTTTTGAGTTCAGGTGACTGCAGAAGCTCTTACAGGCAACCCCACCATCCGCTGGGGTGACAAATCGTACAACTCAATCGTGTTCTCAGACGGCACGTTTGGATCCAATTGTGATGTGAGTGTGCGAGTTCGTACAAAGCTGCTCTGAGATTCAAGATGATCATACTCATTGATTTGTCAGTGAAACATGCAGTCCAACAAAAATCAGCTGTTTTTAATACCTTAAAAACTCGACTTGTTTTGCAGCATGCGCCGTACGATGCTATGGTGCTGGTGTCTATGTGCTGGTATTTGGACCAGCAGCTCAAAGCTACAGAGGGCAAATGGAAGGTAAACACTTGATCGTGCACATCATGTCAAACATTTACTAACTATTCTTTTCATTTTTCCTGACACACATGCATGTCTTTGATTTTCAGGGCTCAGATTCAGTCAGACCAGTGTCCCTCCCTGAGGAGCTGATGTTCACTGTGGATGAAAAAGTCATCACCGATATCAGTCATGCCAAAAAACAATACATCGAGTCGGTGAGCTATCGTTAATCTCAAATGAAACCTCAGAAAACCCCTGATTACACTGAGTAGGCTGACTTGAAAAGGCAGAATAGGCACTTTTCCATGAAATTGCTGGAAAAAAAATCATTCTGTTAAGGAAAGATGTGAAAACACATTTACAGAAACCTAACAGAATAGAATAGCATAGAATAGCCACTTTATGGTCATTCAGAATGTACATCAGAGCAAAAATTCAGTGCATTTACTCGCCATCAGACTGCACAACACGAATAAATATATCTAAATCTAAAGGTATGAAATATGAAAAAAGGATCTAGAATATAATCATGTAAGAATATAATCAAATTTTATCTTTATACATGGATAAAATATTATTAGGTAGGAAAAACTGTACAGGAACTTAAGAAAAAATTATTTTTCACTGCAGTGTAGGAGCAGAAAAGCAGTGTACATCCACCACCCCAGACATAAAATTGCGCTGCCCTAAATATACAATCGTGGAACGTCTTGAGAAAAGATGAGTGTAGCATTAAGAGAACTGCTCCTACCCTGAGGAGTGTACTATAAAGGAAGTTCAACACCTAAAACCCCACAAGGAGATGACAGTTATAACAACAGTTGTCAGTAACTTTCTCTGTTAAGCTAGGCTTTCTGCTCTGAGCGTGCTCACATAAAAAAAGGGGCTTTTCACACATCGTGTGACTCTTCTTTCAACCCACACAAAATGGTCCCTTTGAGTGCCGCCCGCTTCAGTCAGATACATTATCAGAAGATGGTAATAAAAGGGTAAAAAAAAACAGTAAGATGCAATACTTGCAGATTAGTGCTGGTGAAAATCCTTAATCAAAAAATGTCTACGTTTCAGTTTGTTTTAATGTTTAATGTTGCTTAAGCTTGATTGAACAGCTTTTCATGTTGTGTGTTCTCTGTTCTTAGCCGCAGATTAGAGTCAAGTGTGATAACCTTTATACATTTCAGTGATTGTCTTGATGTCAGGTTTCAGCGACAGTGTGATGCACAGTTTGAACTGCTGTGTATTTACAGCTGGGTGTAATTCTGGATGTTATTAAGGTACAGATTAACAAGCTGCACATATAAAAACCAGAGAAAACTCACAAGCAGCACACCCCTCTGAACTGCTTAATAATACGACAGTGGATGTTGTTGAACTGTTTCTGCTGTGGTGAAATTACAATCCTCCATAGATTTACTACAAACGCTGAATCTCTGAGACAAGGTTAGGATTGAAATTTGAAAAAAGTCACATTGGAAATGGTTGTGCAGCCTTGTTTCCACTCATATTATTTTCCTGCAGAAGAAAATCTGATTGAGTTAAACGCCATGTGGCTGAACAATGAAAACATATTAGAAGCACAGCAGCAGACACATAAGATGTGAAATTGATTTTTTGCAAGCATCCTCAGTCATGCTGACGTTTGTTGTGCGGTCCAGAGCATCTAACCATTCGTTCTCTCTCGGGTTTTCCAGGCACAGGACCTCCAGGTTGTGTGTTACGCTTTCACAGCATTTGGTAAATCCGCCATCAAACAGAACAAGCTCCATCCAGACACTTTTGTTCAGCTGGCGATGCAGCTGGCCTACTACAGACTGCACAAGAAGTAAGCAGTGTTTAAACACACACTTCTATTATCATTATTGTCAGTGACATTCGTGGTCCTAAAGGTGTCCTCTTTCCTCTTACAGGCCGGGAAGTTGTTATGAGACGGCAATGACACGCAAGTTTTATCATGGCAGGACGGAGACGATGCGGCCCTGCACCCAGGAGGCCGTAAACTGGTGTAAAACCATGGCGGACCCCACATGCAATGTGAGTGTGTGACAGTGCTGTGGGAAAATCACAGAAGAGCAGGTAATAGAAGAAGCAATCTCATATTCTACCTAAATGTTTTTCCTCTCAGGATGGTGTCAGGAGGAAGGCCATGCTGCAAGCCTTCAGTAGACACAACGACCTGATGGCTGAAGCACAGGAAGGACAAGGTTAGTTCACTTTGTGATTCCTGCTTCATGCTTTTTCCTGACGTTTTATTCTCAGATTTGTCAGCTGTCAGGTAGCCAGCTGACCTTCCACAGTCCGTCCTCAAAACAAACAGGACACCCTCCCCTACAGACAATGTGAAGAATAGAAGTGTAGGGCAAAAGTATCATCAATAAAACAATGACTTTGATTGCTGGTAGTTTTATTTCTGTTATTAATCCTGCTGGCTTAGCTTTTGGTGGCCTGATTGAGCAAAATGGAGCTGCTGCATCCCCCACTGGAGTCTTCTGAGCCAGTAAAAATGTACTTTGGTTCAACATCTACATTTATCTGTTGTACAAAGTTGTGTAGCCCGTCAGCTTCCCTATGTAGGACTTGCTGGCTGAACCAAGGCTGCTGACATCAAAAGAACCATATTTGTGGTTACTTTGCAACTTTATAGCTGTAGTCTCTTTGAGTTTTTTTCCACACTTAATGCGGTCATGTGATATTGTTGCCAGGTTTTGACAGGCATCTTCTGGGGCTGTATCTTATTGCCAGGGAGGAGGGACGTCCAACCCCAGAATTGTTTATGGATCCCCTTTACGCAAAGAGGTACGGCATCCAGAGCTGATTTATTGCATGAAAGCAGTAAATTAGATGTCTGATCTACTAGTTTATAATATATGATTTTGAATCTATTTTAAATAATTTAATTAAATATTAAATCCCAGAATGTTACAGTGCAGCATCCAGAAATCGGCTTCTCCAGAGTAGCTGCTGCAGAGCGAAGGCAGTGCATTACGTTTCTGTCTGTGACTGTTGTGTTTGTGTGTGCAGTGGCGGTGGGGGTAACTTTGTGCTGTCGTCCAGTCTGGTGGGCTACACTACAGTTCTGGGGGCTGTGGCTCCCATGGTGCACCATGGCTACGGCTTCTTTTACCGCATCACTGATGACAGGTGAGCACATGAAACACGCTTTCACTGACCTGAAAACCTGTGGGTGGGTTTTTGGTGAACCTGTGTTGCACATGTAAGATTTGCCAGTTCTGTAGAATTTATGAAAAGCTATAGATGTATACACTTACTAGACACTTTATTAGGTACACCTTGCAAATACTACGTTAGACCCAGGTTTACCTGCAGAACTGTCTTAATGCTTCATGACAAACTCAACAAGGTGCTGGAAACATTCCTCTGAGATTTTCAGTAGCTGTATCTCCTCTCTTCCTTCTAGGATTGTGATCTCCATGTCAGCGTGGAAATCCTACCATGAGACAGATGCTCCATCACTGTTCAATATCTTCAGTAGCGGCCTGCATGAGATGCTCCACTTGGCCACCACTTCTCAGCTATAAACCTACTTAACCAGGGAAACAGGACAATTTAGACCTCCGTGTTGTACCACAGAGAGCCTGTTTTAAATATCAATGCACTTGTAGTTGTTCTACTCAATGTTGACAGCTAGATCAGCACGAATCAATGCAAAGGTGCAGAATCTGTACCTCGTATGTTAATGTAAACGTAAATTACTCAAGATTTTATGTAGTCTTTAACATTGGGTAAATCGTTCTTTTGGGTGTAGACATTTCTTTTCCTTCCTGATGCAACGCTTGTTTTTATTTTGACTGTTTAGCTTGAAGTCTTGACAGTATTATTCCACAACTAAGATCAAATGTTAACCGCTAAGTGGCTAACGACTCCTAACTGTTCACCTTAGTTTTCGCTCTGAAAAAGCTATTCCAGTAACCATAGAAAAGAGCTGTTAGGCTTGAACTGAAGCTGAGTAAAGTTAGAAACACTACTGAATCGTAACACTGTGTATGGAAGCTCGTTTCTGGCGCTTTTGCAGAGTTAATTGAAAATTTCGACTTCACTCTAAAAGAACCTAAAATTTAGACTAATGGATGGCAGAAACAAACTTCTACTGACTATTGTTTGGACAAATATTTGATCCTCTTGTCAAAACAGTGCCTACAGATAAAGAAAATGTACTTGAATACCACAAGAGGACGTGAATGTACCCCATCACATGAAGTCTACACACTGGGTTAATTTAAACACATTGAAAGAGAGAAGTAGGCACAACTCGTCTAAGTTTGTTAAAGCAAAGGTTTGACTTCCAGTTTCTCCAGGTACCAATTCCTTCTGCACACTATGCAACTTTGTTTTTATTTTCATGTCCAAATGTTGATGACTGTGTTCACTTTGGTTTCCAAAGAGTGGCTGATGTAAAAATCAGTAGAAACACTTTCTACATTTGGAGCCTTACACCAATGTGATTATCGCTTTGATAAGGAGAAATTTCACTGTGATTGTACCACTTTGAGGGAAGCTTTATTCTCAGAAAATTTAAAGTTGACTAAAGTTCAAAGATGTCCCAACTTGCTTTCTTAACCTTTATTTGAATATAAAACATTAACAGTTACAAAGCAGCACATCCTCTAAAAAATAGAAACAAAATTACATTTTAAGTGAATTCCACAGAAACGTCGCAAATGAAAATTAACATTTGCACAGCATTTCCCAGGCTTTAACTGCTCAGGCACTTCTGGTCCTCCAACTCAATCCAAGACGCTGAACTGAGTCATAACTTACAGTACAAATATTAATATTTTGCCCAAAACTATTCCAGACAGTGATGATCCCGTCGTCAGAGGCATAAAACCACAGTGCATAGACAAACAAACAAGGACTGGTCATTGCATTTACTTTAAAAAAAAAAAAAAAGGAATGCAGCCATTTTTAGTTCCAGTGTTCTCCCTACAAGTACAAATATCTACCACAAAGGTCACTTTTCCTACTTGCACAAAAAGGCTCTTTAAAAGCCAAATCTTCTGCTTAGCCAAGCAGGAAAAGCACACATCATTAATCAAATTGTATCCACCAACAGTGAGTAAGCAAATCAGTTTTACTGTTTACACCTGCACCCCACACATGCCAGAAATCTCTTGTGGGTAGGACATGCATAAGTGACAGCCAATCAGAAATCAGACTTTATACATTTAGGTTTAAGCCACAGGAGCCACTGTCTGAATCTGCATGGGAGGAGTGATGATCCAAGGCACCAGTGTTTAATCCAGAAATCTAAAGATTACGGACATGAGGGTGTGGGTTATTCGTCGCCGTGTCCCATCTGTCTGTTGACAAGCATGTGGTAGACCCCCTTCTTTGCCAGCAGCTGCTGATGCGTCCCCTGCTCCACCACGACTCCTCCCTGGAATACAGCAATGCGGTCTGCGTTCTGGATGGTGGACAGACGGTGGGCCACAATGATGCACGTCCTGCCCTTGCTGGCCTGGTCCAGAGCCTCCTGCACCACCTACAGAGAGAGCATGGCCTTACACGAGCTCCTACAATGAATGTTTTCAGCACTGATGATGACTTCAATTTAAACCAGAGCTGTGATCTTTATCAACATGGCTACTTTCCTGTATTCCTCCCATCATCAAGTTTAATGTGAACTCTTTCACCCCAACATTTCCCACCAGTTTGAGTTTGTTCCCATTTCCTTGCATGTGGATTTTAGCAGCAACAGTTGTTTCTATGAGCTGGTGACTTTACTCACCATTTACTTAATCTACCTGACAAGTGTTACAGGTGAAAAAGGAAAGATGTGCTCACCTTCTCGCTCTCAGTATCCAGTGCAGAAGTGGCCTCATCCAGCAGCAGCAGTTTGGGGTTGCGGAGGATGGCTCGGGCTATGGCTATTCGCTGCTTCTGACCACCTGACAGCTGTGTCCCCTTATCACCTGCCTGCGTGTTATATTTCTGCTCATGGAAAAACAATGAGGATGGGGCATAGTTGTGTTACTATAGATGGTCAAAACAATGAAAAGCATGAATCCAATCACTCCCCACAGCTGATTTATCATATTTCTTAGACTGTACTTTGAGTTTTAAATGCTGCATTTATTGCCAAATTATTAAAATGCTGGCAGGAAATCATTTTCATATGAACAATAACAAATAACAATTCAGCTGGCCTGCTGGCATGATTACCATTCAAATTTTTTGACTGATTATTATTAGAGCTTATAAGGCTCGGTGGTACAATCCCTCCAGTAATCAGTACAGATTCCTCTGGTGTCTTGAATGGGAGAGGTGGTAAACCGCTTTACTGGGATTGTCAGGTTGTTACATTGATTTTATGCCCATGACACCTCCTAGCCTAGCTGTACTCCTCTCTCTTGATCCACAACCAGCTGCTGCTTCGTTCAGCACCCTCAGAGTGACTTGACTGCTCGCTGGAAGGCCTGCCCTCACACCCCCACTCTCTGTAGGAGCCTAGTTTTAGATTTAGCACTAAACCCATTACACCCAACCTCCACAGGATCCACCTTGCTACACCAATTGTGTTCTGCCTGAGCTGCCATTTCCATCCCAGTTATGCTTTTCAACCTGCAGGTGGAAAAATAAAGCGCCATCATGTTTGTTTATCACAGCAGTAAAAACACTGATCAAAGGTTTTTCACAAAGGCCTCTTTAGGAGACTTGCATTGTTGCTGTAATTACTTTTGCACACAATTTCACAATTTCTTTACTCAAGCTGACTAATGCTCACCTTTACAACATCTCCATCTGACTTATGAACTCTTATCTTTACAACATCTTAAAGAAACCTGGGGGCAATTACAGCAACCTTTCATCTACAGCTTTATCATGACAAAATATTTCAGGTCCACAAGAGTGGAATAACGTTACTGAAGCCAACCTCGTCCATCTTGGGGGCAAATTTAGTTGAGCAGAAACAGACTGGCACAAGACCCTTACAAAAAGGATGGAGCTCTATTCAACGCCAAATAACACTTTATATTGTAAGGTAAAGACCCTACAATAATACAATACGGGGCTGAAAGAAGGCCCCATTACTCAAAGATGACTTGATGCTGACAGCAACCACAACAGCTTTTGTATAATCCTTTTTGATTAGTGCTTTATACTTTTAAACTAATGTTCAAAGATTTTAAATTGGTGGCAAGATCCCAGAGCCCTCAAAAACCACAGACCAGCATCTAGTCTACAGTTCATCAGCAAAATGCTTTGAAACCACCACATTACTATCAAGCTTCAGTCTGCCTCCTGATCAGAGCACTTTAAAGTGTCAGCACTGACCAGTTAACTGCTCTTCAAATACAAGGAGCAAATTCAACATTTTAAAGGACATAAAAAGCAAAAGAAATGCCATCTGAGCGATCTGGACAACTGGGCCAGATCAGAAGTGACGAGCCTTAAAACTGTATCTGAGACATTTCTGAGGTTTCAAAGTTAAATTCATCTTCGTTTGTTTCTAATGTGCAACCTTCACATCAGAAAACAGCAGTACTGAGAGAGCATTTAAAAAACAAAACAAAACTTGAAGTGTATAATTTAGCTCTCTAGGCAATAAATCACCAATTAATGATTTCTTGCAGCAGTCATCTATTGTCTGCAGCAGTGTTGCCTCTTACAGTTACATTTTTTAAATCTTCTTTAGATGTTTATCACCATTTTATCATCATATGATATGATAAAAATCTGTGGAGTAGGTGACAGTCATAGGGATCAACTCTGCTTAACTCTGCTTTTTTGCCCACCTCTTTATCCAGCCAGTCTTTTTTTATTGACACTGGATTTGACCCTTATACTATTTTATAGCACATTCCATTTAAAAATAATGACATTACCAGTGGCAAACCCTCTATGAAGTTGTGAATGTTGGCTGCTTTGGCCGCTGCCTCTATCTCGTCCATGCTGACTTTGCGGCTGTTATCTCCATAGGCAATGTTTTCAGCCAAAGAGGAGTCAAACAGCACGGGCTCCTGGGAGACTATGCCTATCTGGGACCTCAACCAGTGGATGTTCAAGTTCTTGGCATCAGATTTGTCCAACACCTGAAGGAGAAAGAGTAGGACAGATGAGCACAGGCAGTGGTGCATGCTCTTTTTTGCCACCTGGACCGAGCATTCATTTGATATTTACAACATCCATTTAATCACCAAGCCCTGAAGGAAATGTCTTGATTTGTTAATGGCTAAAAGCTTTGTTTAGCTGAAGAACTTGTCACTTCAAGTTAATGTAAAACCAATGATCAGAGTTAAGTCTGAATCAATGTAGAAATTCAGTTAGAGTTATATTGCCAGAGATTGTTATAAAAGGAAAAAGTGACAATGTACTAGAAAACCTGCAATGGTGCACATGGTGTTCAAAAACACCATGTGACAACAGGACACGAGACAACAGGTACAATATTCATTTCCCCTTTCAACCAGATAAATGTTTATGCAGTAATCCAGATAAGAGCACCTGTTACATGGACTTCATAACAGCAGAGTGCTGGAAAGCACTGGCCAGCTAATCATTACCCAACTGTCAGTAGGTGAAGAGGCATCAGTGTGAGGCAGTGCACAGAGCCTGGGTGTGCAGTTGTTTTCTCACCACTTTCCCATCCAGCGGGTCATAGAACCTCTCCAGTAGCTGGATGGTGGTGCTCTTCCCACAGCCGCTGCTTCCCACCAAGGCCAGAGTCTCTCCCTTCTTCACACTCAGATTCAGCCCTTGCAGGATGGGTACATCAGGGCGTGAAGGATAATTAAACTTGACCCTCTCAAAGGTCACATTACCATCAAATTGATCCTGGAAAAAGAGAAAGAGTTAGATATGTGGTAAAATATCACTTTTCTAAAGCTGTGTTTGGTGCGTGGGGCTTTGCGTCATGTACCGGACAGTCTCCCTCCTTTGACAGATTGTCAATGGCAGGCTCCTTGTTTAACAGCATCATGATGTGGGCAGCAGACAGTTTGGCCTTTGCGTAGTTTGGAGCGAAGGAGTTGACTTGACCGACGGCCATGGCACCAAACAGAACGGCTGAAATCACACTGGGAGAGGAAAGTTAAACACATTAGCTTTACTGTCAGTGGGGTGTGAAACAGGATTACATAAGGCTAAGCTAACACAAACCTATGACATCCGTGTGCCCAGCATGTTTGTAATTACTGATAATCTTAAAGATGAGTTTGCGCTGTTCGGTCCCGCCGATAATGATGAACAGACTGATGAGTTTATGCCTACAACAGCTGTAGTCACTAGTTTGCATTTACTCATCATGGGCATGAATTTAATGGTAATTTTGGGGCCTTTAATGTTGCGTCACCACTTTGCCAAGAACCGGAAGAAAACCCAAACGGTCAGTCTGAGATAAGAGGAATCTGGTTAAGGTGTTCAAGAACAACCCAGGGACCACAAAGTCTCAAGTCTGCCATGAACTCGAAACTGCTGGAACACCAGCATCACTGTCCACAGTTAGGTTTGCTTTACATCACCATGAACTGAGAGGGTGCCAAAGCCTCTGCTCAAAAATCAACACCTTTGAGCCCGACTGAAAATGGCAGATGTCTTCTGGAGAAAGGTTTTCTGGTCAGACGAGAGAAGATTGAGCAGTTTAGCCACATGAAAAAAGGTTTGGAAGCATAAAGTTGAGGCTTTCAAACTTAAAAACAATGTACCAGCACTGTACCAGTGTGGTGGTGGTATGTACCATCGTGCTCTGGGGCTGTTCCATCAGTGACAATTGCATAAAGTGGCTTGAATAATGAGTAAGAAGCAGAACCACCTCCACAAAACAACTATATGGTTGAACAGGACAATAATGCCAGACACATCAAAACTGGTTTTAGAATGGATAAAGCAGGCTAACATTAAGTTTATGACAACCTTCCCAAAGCACAAACCTCAGTCCTATTGAAAAAATTTGTGGATTATTTTTGCCTTCCCAGCACAGACCTGAATTTGAATCAAACTAAATCAGCTCTACCAATCCTGCCAAGGAGTGATTAAATGATGCCACAGGCTTGTTGGTGGTTAACATAGGTGTCTGGTTGAAGTGCAACTTTCTAAGGCACATTTAACCAAACATTGGGGTTGTTTGTATATAAATTGGAGCCTGTGTGGATCCAAATTTCACTTCACTAAAGTAATGCTGTACAATCATTCCACCCTGGGGAGTGGGAAAAAGAAAAAAAGCTCAAAGACATGAAATCAATAAAAGCCCAAAATTATATTCATGCCCACGATGAGTGGATGTGAACTTATGTCCACAACTGTAAATACAATAAATGAAGGTCTAGGTGTGTTAAAATTACTTCATATTTGATTTGTGGATCTGTTGCACCAGCAAATTTTCATCATGACTTTGTAAAGCACTGAAACATTAAAAAAAAATAAAACACCGCCCCCCTCAGAAATCAGGAAGGTGGCATGTCCCTAAAATTTTCTGAGAACTAGCATCCAAACTGATACTTTAAAGATGCTAGCGCTCCATCTTACCAACTTCTAACCAAGGCAGCCTCAGTTGGGTGTTCATTAAGAGGTAAAGAGTTAATATTTTCTTCTTTTATGGACTCTGAGGCTTAGGTTTGCCATGAACTTTGGACTTCCCCGGTTATGCAACACAATATAAATGAAAGCAGTGGCTCCTCCCAGCAAAACAGAGTCTGATGTATCACCACAAGTATCTATCAGAGTGTACATCTGAAAGCCACCCCCACCCGCCAAGCTGAGGCTCTTCATGTATTTCTGACTAAGGTAATGATTAACAGCCACATGAACAGGCTCTGTCCATCAGAAATGCTTCGTTTGGATGTTACTCGCCATGCAAACTGTCAGGTCTGTCTGTTAATCTCCTCATGAAGATACAAGCCAATTTCTCAGTTCACTCACAGGAAGACCCCTTCGACATCCATCCTTCCCGCTATAATGAGCCAAGCACCAAAACGGAAACAGGCCGCATAAGCGAAATAGATCATTGCCTGGGAAAAGGAGAAGGTGAGGCCATAGATGTGTGCCATTTTCTTTGAGTTTCTGTAAAAAAAACATGAGAAAGGTGGCATTAGAACTTAAATTAAGAGCGTATAATCGAGCAATCAGGTCCCTGTGGTACAAATTATCCTACTTGTAGGGCACGTCGAGGTTCTCCTGATACAAAGCTTCAAACTTTTCCTCTCTTGTGAGGCAGACCACGGTGCGGATGTTCTCAATGGCCTCTGTGGCAATCTGCAGAGACGCCATGCAAACATCTCATGAGTTCAGAGTTAACAGATTGAGCCGTGAAGAATTTTTACTTTCACGCTAGCACATCTCACACCGAATCCTCACCTTTCCAGCCTTCTCCAGCTCCTTCTTGTCTTCAGCAGCGTGTCCGGCGAGCATCTTCATCTCAATGGCTCCAGCCACAGCAATGATGGGCACCAGAGACAGGAGCAGCAAAGTCAGCTCCCAGCCGTACACAAAACCCAAGATCAAACCGGTGCCCATGTTGGCGAAGTTCTGGGCGAGCGTGGCCATACGCACGCCTGCAGCCTAAATGGATGATTTGACAATTTAGTGTGAGCCTCTGGCAACCTTTGCCCAGCTGTTGGGCTGTTGTTGAAGCTTACCCCCTGCACTTGGGCTGCATCTGTGGCCAGTCTCGTAGTGAGCGCACCAACACTGTTTTTGGGTTGGTCAAACCAGCCCAGATCCTGCAAAGGAGATTTGAAAGAAGCACTGAAGCACCTGACCAGCTTTTATTATGGCTTCCATGTAGATAATTGGTTCACTTTAGCCACCAAGAAAAATGTATTTTTCAACAACATCCTCCCTCCTCTCTAATTTGACTTTGTCATTTACATACCTGCCTCATCATGGACTTAAAGGCCCTCAGTCTCAGCTTCAAGGTGAGGACCTCTCCAGATTTACCAAAACAGAAACCCTGTTAAAAAAAAACCAAACAAAACAAACAAACAAACAAAAAAAAAACAACCCCCCCCCACGACATTAGCACACATGTCACATTATCCGCATGTGTTTATACAGCACCACCAGCATCCTTTAAACTTGTATGCACTCTCCTAAAATTTGACAGGGATCTCTGTGACCATTTCCCATTCATTTTTAACCTTTTTATTTACATTGTTATATCCTACTAGTAAGTAGAGTTTACCAAGGTTTACCACAAACCCTCTTCCATCATCCGCATGTGTGTGCATACCTGTAGAAACATGGTGACAAAGGAAACTGCTCCGATAGCAGCAAACATGAGGGAAAAGAAAACTGATCTTTGTCTGACAATCTCTTGGTTTGGTTCTGCAAACACCTGAGGGGAGATAAAAAAGATCAGGCTTTCTACAGTTGGTGAAAACACCTCCATTTAACATGAACATGTTATCAAGAGTAACCTACAGTGATGATCTTTGAGAAGACGATGGCAAACGCAGGCTGCATCGCACCATTGATGATGGCACAAAGGGTCCCCACCAGAATGAATGGCACCTCTGAAGTGTTCAGAGCCATCACTTTGAGGAATGACACAGGGGGAGCATCTTCATCCTGCAGACAGGAGGAAAGATTAAAAAGGTGCCTGACTCAAGGGATGAATGAATGGTGTTTATAAACAGATTCTCAGCGTGAAAATGGTCCCAAACTGCTAATACAGTAAAAGCATAGTTGATAGAAACATACAATAGATCATCATCAGTCAAGAGGTACAAGCTCTAAGATGCCCAAACCAACATTATTGAATAGAATTCAACTTTATTGTCATTGCACATGTCACAAGTACAAGGCAACGAAATGCAGTTTGCATCCATCCAGAAAGTGCTTTAGCAATAATATAGATATATTACAGAATATAGATCTATTATAGGTATGTTACAATGTACACGGTGTGAAGGTATGTTATGAATATACTATAACTATAAGTATGTACAGGCTATAACTGTAGTGAGTGTACAAGCTATGAACAGGTAATACATGTGGTTAAAAATATGAAAACTATACAGATTGTAGATATACAATTGTGAGTATTAATAAACAGTTGTAAAACTATAATTATTGTAGTGGTGAAGCAGTGTGGGATCATCTTGACAGAACAAAAGGCAGCAAACATCCAAAGAAGAGTTTTGAATGTCCTTCAAGAAGCCTGGAGAACATTTCCTGAAGACTACTTAAAGAAACTGCCTAAGAGAATAAATTGCAGCCCCAAGTTTTAAAATAAATAGTACAGTATAATTCAATTATTACTTGCCAGAAAAAGTAAGAGGAGGTGTGAACACTCATCCAACATCTTAGACTAACAATAGATTTTTCCATATTTACTTCACATTCCTTTATTGATAGAAGGATTTAGGAATTTCCTCACCTCCAAGTTGTCACCAGTCAACTTTTCCTTTTCCTCTTTGCCTCCTTCTGAAGTTGTAAAGGATGCACCTTTTGTGCTCTTCCTCTTGAAGAGAGAAGACTCAGACAACGACCTGATTCCTGGGCTTCTCTCATCTGCAGACTGCTCATGCTCCTCCTCCTCATTTTTCTGAAACGTCTTCAGGAGGAAAACCACAAATGCAAAACAAAGACTGGGTGCTGTGAAAGTTCCCATCTGCTAAAACTTCCTGTGTGAAAAAATTACCTGCATTGAGACCAGCGTTTGGTAGACTCCCTTTCCTTCCATCAGCTCGCTGTGAGTTCCCACCTCTGCAACCTTGCCATCTTTGAAGCCGGCAATAACATCAGCGTTTCTGATTGTTGAAAGGCGGTGAGCCACGATTAGTGTGGTTCGACCCAACCGGACCTGCACACGGGCGAGTTTGTGTGTTACACCGAGTTAAATGTTAATGTGAGGTACACAAGCATTTAACATAAACTGTTAAATTATTGCGGGAGGGTAGGTTTATGTGTGCCGTGGCTCAAATCCACGATCCATGGTGGGAGACATTTATACAAGACTATGAATCAAGTCAGATCGAACTGATTGCTCCTCTGGACATGAGTTAGTATTTCAGCTCTGTCTTTATTTTTTACAGTGGCCTTGAAACGAGAATAAAGTAACCTTTAAATCTGTTGTCCCTGAAGCCGATCACGCCTTGGCTTGTTGATCTGTACCTTATCAAGTGCCGCCTGCACGATGGTCTCACTCTCAGCATCGAGCGCAGATGTGGCTTCATCCAACAGGAGGATTTTGGGATTGCGGACTAAAGCTCGGGCGATGGCGATCCTCTGCTTTTGTCCTCCGCTCATCTGAGTCCCTCGATCTCCCACCAGAGTCTCAAACTTCTGCTCAACATACAGAGTTCAATGATTAGCAAGTGGTGGTCAATCATTTACAAGGACAGAGGAATTGTAAGTGTTGTCCTACATCGGGTAGCTTCATAATGAAGTCGTAAGCATTTGCTTCCTTGGCAGCTTGTTCGATCTCCTCCTGCGTCACGTCAGTTCGGCCATATCGGATGTTCTCGGTGATGGTGGTGGCGAAGAGGATGGGTTCCTGGCTCACCACCCCGATCATCTCCCTCAGGTGTCGGACATTAAGAGAACGAAGATCGTGACCGTCAATAAACACCTACAGGGACACACACACACGACACTCAGTTTACACCTTTGTGTAGATTCACGGTTTCCATTTACTAGTTTATGCGGAGCCTTTTATACGCAGAAGCCATTTAACAAAAAAATTAAAAACCCCGCACAAACCAGTTTACTGTATTTAAGCAAATAGACTCCATGTTCATTTTCATTAGGAGTGTCCAAAATAAACAAAATTTTAAAAAGAAATCCACTTTAGGCATCAAGATGTTAAAATTAAAAAAGACAATAAATAAAAAGGTCTGATTTCTGAACGGTCAAGTCTGCAAAGGACTGATCTGATTTGTACATCTTGCACTTCAAAGTACTAGAGGTCCCACTTACGTTTCCTTCCTGAGGATCGTAGAACCGCTGCAGAAGCTGGATTGTGGTACTTTTACCACAGCCACTGCTTCCCACCAAGGCAAAGGTCTGCCCCCTCTTCACAATCAAGTTCAGGCCATTTAACACCTACAGACAACATGAGTTTGGGATATAAAAATGTCCGCATTCTATTTTAGCATTTTAAAGTTGAGTAAACAGCGGCTGTGAGAACGTACTTTGATATCGGCCCTGGAGGGGTAGCTGAAGTGGACATTCTTGAACTCGATGTCTCCTTTAATGCATTCAGGTTTGTAGCCGTCCTCTGAATAGCTGTCGATACTGGGCACCTGTCAAGAAGAGAATCAAATACTGTAGATTTCACTTCTAAGAGGTCCTATAGCCCACTGTGGCCAAACTAATACAGCAGAACAGGGCTTATTCTTTTCATAACCTCAAAGAAACAATGGGAGGAAATGCTGTTAGCCCTCCAGTTTCAGACGAGCGCGTTTAGAAAGAACAATGTTTATTTTCACAGCGCTTTGCGTTTTCACTGCGTCTCCTGTTGCACAGCTCTGTTATTCTCCCCTTTGCCTTGCAGCTGACAAAGGCTGAGCTCTGTTTTGGCAGAATTTGACACTTATGTCTCACCTGAAAGCCTCATCCTTTAGCACTTCCCCCTTGAACATAATAAGAACTAGCCACAATACAAGAAATTATTTCAGTGTGAAAACAGGTAAAACAGAAGTGACTTTCAAAGGCTTAATATCCTCCCCTTCAAGTCTGGAGCAAGGAACAAGTTTCAAAGAAGATCCCATTTGTTTTGCTTGAGGTTGTGTGCATTTCTGTTTGTGTGCAAACAAAAGTGCTGCTCAGCCTGCAGTTTCTCAGATGGGGCCATCCTTTATCTGCATTTCTAAACTAGCATGAGTCTGTAGTCATACACAGAGACAAACACGTGCAGCACAAGCTAAACATAGCCCCGTCCCAGAATAGCAACAGGCAGGAGTTGACCCTGCAAGCCATCCTTCAAGCGGCTCAGGTAAACAGACTGGTTATGCTCCAAGCTTCTGTGGCCATAGGAGCCCCTTTTAAATTCTACTAAAGCTCATTTCACAAAACACTATCCGCCATCTTCACAGTGTCTGCAAAACTGATGATCATACTTGAGCTTTAATTACTTTTTGGAAATGGGTCGGATTCAGCGAGTGGAAGAAATTTACACAGCTGTGCAACGTCAACTGAATGACCTGCGGTGTCTTCAAACAGCAGGCGCTCCAATTACAGCAAAATCCAGCCCCTGATTATCGGCTCCAGGTTGCTGGCAGCATCAAAGCAGCTCACCGGAGCGCCACCGTACAGCGGCGTGTGTTCGGTAATACAAAGTGACAACAACACGAATGGAGAAAAAAGAAAAAAAAAAAGAAGCGTTGAGTGAAAAACATTTCACTTCTTACGTTATCAATGATGTTGTAGACTTTATATGCAGCTCCCCGAGCACTCGCAAAGGTCTGGATGTTGGGAGAGGTCTGTCCCAGTGCGAAAGCACCAATGAGCACAGAAAAGAAGACCTATAAAAAAAAAATAAAAAAAAAGTGCACTGGTGTTAGCCACAGCAAAAACCTCCAAGTCACGTGCATGTATATTGTACAAACTAATAGGTGATAAATCTACTCACAGTGAGTACGATTCCAATTGTGTATTCTCCACTCAGGATGAGTGTACTGCCATACCAGAAGGCCAGAGCATAGGACAGGTAAATAAAGAGGAAGGTGACACCCATGGAAATGTTAGCAGAGATCGCCTTCTTTATTCCCACCCTCTTAGCATCCTGTAGGTTCTTATGATATCTAGAGTGCATCACAAAGAGCACAGTTAGGGTCAAATATAGTATAAAATACATTTTTACAAACAGTGGATTTCTGCCAAGACTGACCACATCTGCACAAATATTGCCATTTGAGTCATTTTTGAGGCTGTTGATAACAGTTAAAGACATAACACCTCTCAATCTCCTTCTCTTGACCACTGAAGGCAAACACGGTCCTGATTGAAGAGATCACCTCCTCGGCTACAGCACCGGCTTTAGCATATGCAGTCTGCTCTTTACTGGTGAACGATGTGAGCACCTGTACACAGACAAAAGGTGGTGATGCATACAGAGCCCAGGGTGTTTTAAGCATCAGAAACACAGGGATGAACTTCTGCAGCAGCTTACCATACTGAAAAAAGCAGCAGAAATGCCAAGCACGGGGCTCACGGCCAGGATAACCAGAGTGAGCTTCCAGCCTTTGCTCAAGCCGATGATAAATGACACAACAAAGCTGGTGAAACCCTGGATCAGCATCCCCACCTTGTCACCAATACCTTCTTGGATCTTATAGACGTCACTGCGCATACACATAAACATCAAGATCCAGTTTTGAAAAGTCAGAAACTTTGAAATACAAGTGACAGACACATGTGTCTCCATAATGCCATTTATTCAAAGCATCCTTCAGTTTCAGAAAGTTAGAGATCTGCATAGCTGCTGCATATACTTTCAGCATGTTTTAATTAACACACAGCGCTGTGGGACTTTTAAATGACAAACTTCTCGTTTGTTACTCACTCTGTAAGACGCGTGTTGAGCTCTCCCGTCTCATTGACGTCGAACCAGCCGATGTCTTGCCGCATGATTTGGTGGAAAAACAGGATGCGGATGCGTTTGACCTGCCGACCAGCTGCCAGGGTCCAGAGGGCCACCTGTAGGTAGGCTGCAACCAGGACCACAGCTCCCATGATGGAGAAGTATACGGCATAGCTGGGAGAGGACAAGTGACACAGACGGTCTGATAAATCTGCTTCAGTCAGACTCGCCGCCTGATGAGCCAGTTATGAGGTGTCAGGCTGTGATCTCTTACCCAGTCATATCCTTTTCTAATGTGCTGTTTTTTAGTGTGAAATCTGAGGACACAGGAGGGAAGAACAAAAGTGTTAAGAACCATTTTACCCCTTAATTATTATTGCCGAGCTAGCCGTGTGCACACACGCCTGCATCTGAAACTCACTGGGAAAAGACATGTTGAACTGGTCCAAGGCGGACTGCGCTATGAAGCTGTCCGTCATTTCGCCGAAGACGATGCACATGAGTGGAAGCACTAGGCCGTTTGCCATGGACATCACTGTCCCAATTATAATCATTAAGACATCCCAGCGGTCTGCAAACCTAAACTGCATTCAGAA